>JAOTRI020104315.1:0-13776 GCA_028564885.2 Zoanthus sanctaehelenae
CTCTCAAACTTGTTCAATGAAAAGTATGGGATCAAGTTGGGAGAACTTAATAATTCAACTGGGACTGAAAGGGTTAAACCAATTGATTTTTTTTAAACCAGTTAATTTTTTTCAAACCAGTTTATTTTTCTCATATCATTCTCAAACCAGTAACAAGTGATACCTAGAAAAATTGGTACACTAGCAACGGTTGCTTGCGTGGTCAAGTAGGTTTGAGGCAGCACTACAGATCCACAAGTCAGTAGTTCAAATCTTGGTGTATTCTAAATTAAAAAAGAAAAAAGAAAATAGTGTTGAGGCATAAGATGGTAAGACCAAGAAGAGAAAAAAAAGGGGGAGTAGAAAGTGGTTGTAGAAATAAAAGAAAAAAATAGTCGGTGGGTGGGTGGGGAGTGAGAGGGGTAGTAGAAGGAATATGAGGAAGGAATGTTTAAATCAGTTCTTCGACACTCTCACTGAATAAGAGCCTTTTTCAAGACTGCTCACGAACCCGTTACACAAAAATTAAGCCAGTTTTAAAAAACTTAAACTAGTTTAAAAAATTAAAATTGGTTTGAAAATTTCAATCGAAAGTGCAAATTCAAACCACAACATATACACGTAAAGATGCATAACAATCCACCAACATAGGGCGCTATGAGCGTAACTTATGTGGAATTTAGGAAACAACTTGTAAAATTCTAAATTTACATTTCTGATAACAAAAAAAGTTAATTTCTGAAAGGAAGGTAAACTAAGATTTTAACTTTAAAATTGGATTTAGATGGGTCTAAAAATTTACTGTTCTCTTTTTGTTTTTTTTTCCTAAATCACTCTAACTTTAAACATTCTAGCTATGTTCTGTGAGCCAGAAATGACTACCTTTTGCATCCTCTTCAAGACATCCTTTGTTCTTACACCGAAGTTCTTCAACGTGTTTAGACCATCCCCCTAGCACGTCAATGATCACATTCAGCTGGATGATCTTATATCATGGGTAGCGCCTTGCAAGTTCAAAGCGGATTGGTCCATACTTCTCTGTCTTCTTGGCTTATTTCTTCTCTCTATTTTCCAACCAAGGGCAGCTCGTCACAATATCTCTTGCTTGGTCACGTGGTTGACAAAACGTGCGTCGACTCTAATCTATTATTATTATTAATATTATTATTATTATTGTTGTTGTTGTTGTTGTTGTTATTGTTGCTCTTGCTGTTGTTAATATTATTATTAGTTCATTGGCCGTTTGATCATTTACATCTTGAAGCCTTCAGTAATTTGTGCAGAGTAATTGGGATCTTTTGTTCCAAATGCGATACTTCATTAGTCTAATGGTTTGCTCATTTACATCACAGTTTGTTATTTGTGCACGGTCAACGTCGTAATTCAATAGAAAAAAAGGTGAACAAAAACGTATAACAAAGAAAGTCAACTCTGCTAATTTTAATTTTAAAGATATTTATCCCTACCACTTCCTACGTCATGGTTTTACTCGACTACATCATGAGTAAGGATTTAACAAGTGTTGTTGTTTGGTTTATGAGCAGAAAAAGAAACAGAAGAGGTTCAGAAGAATGTAACTAAAAATTATTGGAACCTTTGGTATGAAGCTTATCTCCTTCCGAACAAGAAATTGATATCTTCATCTTCGTCCCTTGTTACCCGCTCAAAAAAAGTGTATTGTTACATTTCTCGCAGAGTAAGTTTGTTTTCTGTGTTTTAAGTGGTATCTTGCTGGGCACTTTACTCAATGTTTGTTATTTTATATTTGAACTAAGAGATAACAAGATAGCTATGTTATTGGTATAGATTAATGTAGAACTAACATATGAACCATCGACCTTCTAACAGTGTATACCATGTAGATTAGAATTTAATGGCGGTGGCTTGAAACAGTACTTCCCTCAAATTATCTTGGCGTTTCAGATATCTGGTTTTTGTGAAGTTTGAAACACAAACTTGGGAAAGTAGCTTGAACAAGCTTTATTGCAGTTTTCTTCCATAGTTTGGCTGGTTTGTACAATTGTGATATATCCGCTCGCAAGCTGTTTAAGATTTAAAAGATCGAAAAAGCTAATGCATGTTAAGAACATGGCCAAATAATTGCATATTGAATGCAAGGGATGCGTTGTACTGCAGATGTAAACCAATGCTTAAAATAACGTAAGGTTCAAAACATGAAGTTAAAAAAACTCAAGATTTTGATTTGATATCAGTAACACACGACCTTATTTATGTCTTTATTCAGAACATATTGCCAGCTTTGCAATTTTTTAAATTTTAATGCAAGAAACAAATTTCTAATAAACGTCAGTTATCAAGGAGGACGTGGTTGGACTTCGTTATCGCAGTCGATAAGATCTTTGCTTTCCAGCCACAAGGTCCCCATTTCGATCCAAGTATTTTGCCGACATTCGAATATTTGTGTGACTTTCTTTTCTGCCTAAGCCAACTCAGCTTTCCATCGTTCCGGGGTGGGAGCTTACTTGCGATGAATTAGTGTTCCGTCCAGGGGGTGTCAAAGACTCTCATTTGCCTTGCACTACGGAATCAAGAGATAAGCGCCCGTCCCCCTGGCCACTAGGCTCGAAAAAGGATTTAGCTTTTATCAACTTATGGTTTCGCGTGTTTCTTTGTCAGCACCTCACTCTAAAGGACTTCTACTTGATGATCATCCCGCGCCGCTTGTTCTCATTCCTTGTTCGACCAAGAACGAAGGTAAGACTCGATATGTGCACACAGATTATTGCTGTAAATTATGGTTGTAATTAATAATTATTCCAAGAGAACGCGTTGGATATGAGATGGTAAATAGCCTATAATCATCTCATACCCAACCAGCGCGAATGGAATAATTGTTTTATCAAATTTCATAAGTTTTCCGAACTTTTCGATACTTGAAAATAGCAACAAACTTTTAATAAATTGAGAAACAAGATTTTTTTGTTAGTTTCCATATATGGTCATTCGGTATATATGCTGATAACCGAGATTAAGTGAACCAATCAGAACGTTAGAAACGCAATATTCAAGATTGAAAATTTAATAACTATATTATAGCAGAGTTAGGCTTTTACTTCGTGTAGAGGACACAGATTTTTGAACCAATCAAAAGAAAGATAATGCTCACCCCAACTTTATTTCGGCCATTCACAAACCTTGTATAATTCTGTAATAGATTGGCTTTTACTTCGTGTAGAGGACACAGATTTTGAACCAATCAAAAGAAAGATAAAGATTACCCCAACCTTGTTTTGGCCAATCACAAACCTTGTTGAATTCCGTTTCCTCCATACGAAATAATACCCAAGAGTTCTTACTCTGCATGACCAGCTGGAATTCCTATCCTTTGTTATGTTTGTTCAAGCGTTAGGATGCCTTTGAAAGGAGGACCAGGAAAAATACGCAAAACAACCTTATCTTCCGACTGGGCGCACCACTGGTAGTCTAGTAATAGTTTTATAAAATAATTGCGATTCTTAAACGGCAACTTACAAAATATTGACATCCAGTTGAGAGAAGATATATTTCGTATTGGACGTAGTCGTGCAGCGATTGAGCGAAATTCGGTGAATATATTTTCTTCCAACGCGAAACCTGGTTAGCCCAATCGGTAAGGCGCCAGTCTGCTGTGCGGGAGGTCTCGGGTTCGATTCCCTGCCGGACCAACACTCAGGGTCTTAAAGTAATTAAGGAGAAAGTGGCTGCCTTTGCTTTAACATCTGCAAATGGTTAGATTTTCGCGTCTTCTCTGATAAGAACGTTAACCGTATCAATATGTAATACATGTTTATCTTTTCAGTGTATTGTTCTATTTTAGCTTAAATGCTAAAAGAAGCCGGCTCTCCTATGATTTCTCTGTCATTATCACTGCAGCTTACGTTGTATCCAGAAGATGAACGCTTTGATTATCCAGCATTTTCAGTAGACGATGGAGCCCAGCAACCGGTTACTGTTATGTGTAAAGACAGAAATATTCTTGTGGCCACATTTTCACTCCTGCTTCTTAAAAACATTGGTATGTACTTAAGGAATGAATCGAAAGACTTTTATGGTGAGAAGACTGCAAATAATAAGATGTTGTAAAATCTCTTGGTTTACTGACGCTTTGCCATTACAAATTTACACTTTAAATCCTTAAATGATTGGTTTTTTAATTTTGCCGTCTTGTGTTCCTTAATTTTTATTTGAATAGGATTTTCTCCATATAAGGCTATTTTTTTTTATTTGGGAATTAATATTAAAGTATAGTGTCAAATCTACTTTGTATGACTTTACTATCCCATTTGATTATGGTACAGCAAAAAACCTGATTGTCTTTTTATTCCATTTAGGTGGATCAGAAAGTTTTGCAAACAAGCAGAATTATTTCTTTCAAGAACTTATCGACTACCATGGTAGAACACGTAATCAATTAAAATTGAAGATTAAAAGAAATCGTTTACTTGAAAGTGTAAGTATAAAGTTCTGTTATCGTGTTTTGAAATCATATTCAAACATGTTTAATAGTATTTTGTTTACTTGAAAAAGCAAGTAGTCCTGATCTATCATTGATTTGGATAATGATAATGTCCAATATACTTGTTATACTCGTTCACTAGGTCCGAAAAACGCTTATAGTAAAAGCCAGGTTTATGAATCCAACTTATTTCGTATAATTTATTCCTCCCCAATAATTTTTGCTCTCCACATTTTAAAAATTATCAATGAAAGACTTCTCTTTCTTTTATATAATTATTCGATAAATGTAATACTCGTCATTTACGAAGGAATTAGTTACCATTTCTTCCCAGCCAGAAGCTTATGTAAGATCTTTGCTTTCTATGGTTCCCAGTTCAATCCCGTCATTTTTCAGAGATTCGAATATTTGTGTGACCTTGGCTTTTTCGCCTAAGCCAACTCAGCTTTCCATCCTCCTGGGGTAGGTAAATGAGTACCAGCGTCTGCTGGGAGCTAACCTGCGATGGATTAGTGTCCCTTCCAGGGGGGGTCAAAGACTCTCATCCGCTTAACATTACAGAAACCAGAATAGGTGCCGGCCCCGTGGGCTACTAGGCTTGTAAAAGAATTTAGTTTAGCTTATATCTTTTACGCTTATCACTGTAGTCTTACCAAGCTTGTAAAGGGCTGTTTGCAAGTGACTGGTGTCGTCGATTCGTTATACATTTTGACGGCGAAGAAGGTATGTTTGTATACTGTTTGACATTAATGTGAGTTTTGTACAAAATGTAGGCGGTTGGGTTTTGGTTTTAAGTTTATGGTTAAAGAAACATCTTAAATTAATGGATCGAACAGTATTAACATGCTTCAAGGTACTTTCCACATATTCAGTTTACAAAATTAACTTTTTGGAATATATTATAATGGTGGAATTTGGATTGCAAAATATACTCGTAACAAGGGTTCATTAACGTTCTTTAATTCCTTTTTTCGAGAGTTTTGACTCTCAAAAACTTTACTAAGATAATACAAGGCATGTATATTTGTTTTATTTCTTTCAAGTACTGTAAAAGTCGGAGACAGCCAATAATATTGCAACATCAGTTTTGTATTTCATAGCGCTTTGAAGACAAACTTTTAACCATTCAAATAGTAATCAGAAGGTCATGGGTTTGATTCCCGTTAGGGACTCTAACGATTTTTTGTTCTGAGAAAAATAAGCTTGTGACAGCACGAACATTTCATCCATAGCTATTTCCAAGCTACAGATGCTTTTTAAATTAACCATTCAAATGTGTACCTAAAAGTAATACATCAATCACGAAAGATGTGCAAAACTAAAATTAAATTAAAAATAAGAAAAAATAATACATAAAACTGCATAATGAATCTCTTTTTTAAATTAATTTTACATTTGCAAGCCATGCATGCATGGTAACGTCTTTGGTGTCTTTTGTTATAACTTGGTGAATTATTAAGGAGTTTAAGAATATATATTGGTAAGTTAGGTGAGTCTTATCACTCATGGACATCCATTCCCTTACAGGCTCCTCAGAGTAGTCAAACGAACAGAATCGTTTAAGGTTTTTTTATGCCCAGGAATACAAAAGACGGAATTTTTTAAAATTTCATTACCAAAACTGCAAAGGAGGTGTTGCCCATTCTTCCTAGTCAGAGACTAATGTTTAATTGCTAGAAGGCTCAGATCTTTGCTTAAAAGTCGACTTTATAGAGGGAGGAAAACCGGAGTACCCAAAGAAAAACCTTCGCGCCAGATCGAGATCCACAAGTCTCAGCCTACATGCAGATGAGCCCGGGAATCAATCCCGGTTCGTAGAGGTGGGAGGCACGCTCAGTGACCACTATGCCAACTGACGCCTGACATTTGGTTATGAGCAAATGGAATTTGATCAAACAAATAAAGATTTAAAGTAAAATTCTACCAAACTTGCTCCATAAGAAGTATGGTTACAAGTTGGTAGAGTTCAACTATACAGCAGAGATTGAGAAGTTTATAGGCATCGCTTCTTTTAAACTCTTTGGAAATATAGCCAATTTGTGATTTCAATGCGACCGTAATTGTATCGGGATTAGACCCTGTACAGTCGCTCTTCAGTTGTAAGAGTTGAAAATTAATTACAAACTAACTTTGACACTAACGGTTGCCGACTAGCCACAGACTAGTAGAAATTGAGTTTTGAGGTAGTAAATCTTCTATTTCCACTAGCCACTTTGAATTTCTGTCTTTATCAAAAAAAAAATTTCAAAATTGCAACGCTTGGCTAGTAAAAACCTTATTTGGCTAATGACGTCTACGTTGCCACTAGCCACTAGGTTAGTAAGTTGAAAAGTTGACCTTCCCAGATGGTAAGGCGCCAGTCTGCTGTGCGGGAGGTCTCGGGTTCGATTCCTGGCAGGACCACTATTCAGGGTCTGAAAGTAATTGAGGAGAAGGTGCTGCCTTTGCTTTAACCTGAGGAGAAGGTAGTGCCTTTGCTCTAACATTTGCAATGGTTAGATCTTCGCGTCTTCCCGGATAAGGACGTTAAACCGTATGCTCAGTCTCTCGATTTCTTTGTCGAGGGACTTAAAAGAACCCGCACACTTCTCTCAAAGAGTAGGGTGGTGATCCCGGTGTTGTGTTCTGCCTCTTCAACTGAGGGCACTTCTTATCGGCTGCCAATTTGCGCCATTACATGTGAGCCGCTCATCGGACTTTCTAAGACCCTCAAACTGTTAAAAACTGTGTTTATTTGTAAAGCGCTTAGAACTCTTAAGTATAAGTGCTATATAGTGTCGAGCCGTAATAACATATGTAGATGAATTGCCTGCTGTTGAATAATGCTGTAGGTAGATTTCATGACAAAACGCATATTTATTAAAAGAAATGAATTGTTTTGATACTATTTGAATATAATTAACCTAGGTCTTGACTGGGGCGGCCTTTGCAGAGAATGGATTGAGCTGCTTTGTGTAGAATTGTTTGCTCATGAAAAGAAGTTCTTTAGACGCTTCAACAAAGACGACCTTCAGGCCATGGTTAGAATGTGGTACTTTTACTACTTATATTCGTGCATATGTTATACTCGTTCACGTGTTCTAATCATGCATAGTAATGTTGTATTTATGCGGCATATGTTAAACCCGTGTGCATATGTAATCCTCGTGTATATGCATGCAATCTTTATGTATATGTAATCTTCGTGCATATGCAATCCTCGTGCGTACGTAATCCTCGTGCATATTTTATATTCCTGCAAAAGTTTTCCGTTTTTAATCTTTGACCATGTTAATGCTCTTGGTTGTTAATTCTTGCACTTATGCATTCCCTGTGCTTAATGAATTACTCCTCATCCGTATATAATCCTTATGTGTTTCTAATTATAGTGGTATTTGTAGTTTGTGCTTATTTAGTCTCCTTTCATTTGTAATCCTCGTGTGCTTTTGATTTTAGATAGCATTCAACTGATATATGTACTTATTTCTGGTACTTATTTTGTCTTCGTGCTTTTGTAGTCGTCGTGTTTACTTTTGTGCATGTGTATTCCTTTATGCTACGAACGTGTATAATCTTCGGGCGTATGCATCGTTTTGTGCATATTGTCCTTTTAAGGCTGTAACTAATCTAATGGAAACAATTGACTCGGTAATAATTTAAACATTTTCTTTTGTTTTCATCACTAGTCACTTAGATGTAGTTCACGACGTTTCGACTGCTTACTACTAGCCACTCGTAGCAAACCACCGCCATACACAATGCTGTACCAAACCAGTCGACTTCATCGCCTGAAGACAAGAACTAGCAGTAAGCAGTTGAAACCTTGCAAACTATATCTAAGTAACATGTTGTAAGACAAAAGAAGAGACTTAAATTATTAACCAACAGTCACGATGAATAACAGTACCTTTCGTAACAATTGACTCGGTATTTGTAAGAAATCCGCAGTACACTTCATGATTGTCAAGGGATTCCTTCACTGTAAATAAACTATATTTTAAGTGTAACAAAGCAAATCAAAAGTACAAGCCACAAAGCGTGTTGTTATTTGAGCCTTTAGATGGATGTACCAAATGCCACAATATGGCCGACGACGCTTTTCGAGTCACTCCTACCCATCCCCCATTCTTTCTTTAAAAATGTTTGTGAAAAATGTTTGAGTCAACATGAACAACTTGAGCTTCTTATGTACTTACCGACACACATTATATAATTGTATTTTACTACTTTTAATGATTATCAAGTTGAAATGTCTTTCCAGGTATTCTAGAAACGTGTTCGGAACAGTTTCCTTCTAACACTAATCAGCGCGTCTTATGTGTTATATAACCTGAACAGACATAACTAGAATGCTGCTGAAAAGTTAGCTAAACATTTACTGTTCATCATCGGGATTTCTAATATAGATCTTGTTTGCAAATGCTAAGCCGCCGTGCTCAAGAGACATCTGTTGATTTCAGGTCCATCCAAACCCTAACCGACCGAATCACTTAAAGGTCAAGTACTATGAGTTTGCTGGTCACATTGTTGGGAAATGTCTGTACGAGTCTGCACAATGTTCGTCAAGGAGGCAAAATGTGAAAGCACGTTTTACTCGCTCATTCCTAGCTCAAATACTTGGTCTGCGTGTCCATTACAAGGTAAGGACTGAACGCCGAGTTACATTCTGTCAGTTTACATCTAAAGATCACCTTGCAATCCTAATTACGATTGCTAAAGCTAGAGATCAAGTTTAACGAGGGAGATCAGTTTAGGTAATGATAGTCAGCTTTGGTACTAGAGATCAGGTTATATGAGAAAGGTTAAACAAGTTAAGAGACACCAAATTGTATAGGAAGATCATATTATTCAATTATTATCAAGTTAGGTTAAAGTAAGGGTGTCAAGTTAGTTAAGCGATATCATATTAAGTAAGATCTATCAAGTTAGGTAATTAAGGGAGGTCAAGTTGGGTATGTGAGGTAAAGTTAAGTTAGAAAGGTAAAGTTAAGTAAGGATTAGGTAAAAGAGGTCAAGATGTTTTCTTTTGATAAAAGCATAAAAATATTAATTTTAAAATTCTAAACTAAATCTCTTCGCCTACGGCTTCGCTTTTGTTTTCCCGAGTTTCAAAACTCCTAGAAATGGCTACATAATGCACCTAAAAAGAAAAATAAATCGGAATCTATTAAAAATCAACAGTTTTCGAAAGAGAAAACAAAATCCGGCAGAATATATTTCAACTTGTACTCACCTTTCAGCTTTGTCATTTTTTGCCTTTTGACAAGGAGAACAACAACGATCGAAACACTTGGTCGCTTGCAAACAACGTTGCATTTTTTATTTTAAATTGTCCTCGCTGCATACATAGATATTATTTTTAAGGTATATAGTTTTGTTTCATTTTGTCTAAAAGCTTCCAACTCGCTAGTTCACTAAGGTGCTGTTTACATGATATCGGAACGAGTTTTATTCATTCAATCGTCATATATTTCACTGCATCTGTTTACTTGATCCCGAGAGGAAATGATGTCATTCCAGAATGAGTTCATTCCGCTTTTCAATCCGATTGAAATTCTCGTTCTGGGATGGAATTTCATTCTGGTATCATGTAAACTGAAAACGAATTTCGTTTCGAGACGAAAACAGAAGTGCATACAGTCGTTTGATCGAGCAGAGTATACGCATTGTTTAAAAAATAGGCGGAAAACATTGCGAATGAACTGCGATTTTTTTTCCTTCCAGAAGCAGCGCTCATCGACTTTGCCGGTTCCTCCACTACAAATCCGTACTGCCTGGCCTTATCTAGTGAGATTTTTTCTTAATCAATCAATCAATCAATCAATCAATCATCAATCAATCAATCATCAATCAACCTATCAATCAATAAATAAATCAATCAATAACTTTATTTATCCTCGGAATTACCAACAGCCCAACGAGGCTGGTTTACATGTAAACCGTTCTAACTATAAAAGATATATAAAAATAATAGCTACAAAAAATTTTAATAAAATACTTGTATAGCAAGGCTAATAACACTATATAAAATAAGCCAGCTAATCAGAGTGACGGCTGATGTCCATTTTGAAGGACTGGACAGACTCAGTTTTGGCGGAATGGAAATCAAGCTGAAATTGAATTTAGCTTTTTACTTAATCGTTTTCCACATTTATTTCTGTGCTCTTTTTGTGTATCATACCGTAGTATTTTGAGAGTGACGACAAGGAACTTTACCGGAGCAAGATCAAGTACATTAAGGACAATGATCCGAAAGATCTTGACGTATTCTTTGCTGATGAAGAATACAATGAACAGGGACAGCTATGCAGAGTAAGTTAAGCGTAATGTATGAGATCCATACACGTTTATAACTTTATTCTTTACATGCATAATATATTTGATAGGTATATTCTACATTTTGGTTGAATAATCATTTTAGCGCATTCATGCGCACATGCGCAAGTAAATAATGAGTATCGTGAGGTTGAAATGCTGACAGAAGTAGACAAGTAGACCTTACGCAGTAATTCGTTAACTGAAATTGTGGACCGAAGACGGAAGTAAAAATGTCCTCACCACTAATTCCTTCCAAAACTTACGCAGTCTGTTTTACATGTTTTTGGCATTCGCAATCTTTTGGCTTTTCGTTTCTGTTACATTTTGCTGAAAATTTGTAATCGCGTGCATTTTGTCTTTACTTTTAGATAAGTTAGCCATTGTTGTAAATTCTCAAATACTCTAAATTTTGCAGAATGTTGAACTCAAACCAGGAGGGTCCCAGATACCAGTTACCCAGGACAACAAAATGGAGTACCTCGAACTTCTGGCCCAGTGGAGACTCTCCTCCAGCGTTAGCCGCGAGATGGAAGCCTTTCAAAAAGGTTTTTTAAAAAATATACTAAAAGAATATACTAGAAGTTGCCAGTGGTAAGGTACATTGCTGAGAGTTATAGCTTGTGGGTGAATGATGTCAGGGCAGTTGGTAAGATTTCTCCTTAACAACAACAAGGTCCCCAGCTTGATCCGGGCAGTTTTCCGTGATTCGAATATTTATGTGTGATCTTGTTTCCCGCCTAAACCAATTCAGCTTTCCATCCTTCCGGGGTTGATAAATGAGCACCAGCGTCTGCTGGGAGTTAACCTGCGATGGGTTAAAGTTCCGTCCGGGGAGAGTTAAAAACTCTCGTCTGCTTAACATTGCAGTAACCGGAGATCAGCTCTGGCTCTATGGGTTTGTAAAAGATGTAGCTTTGCTAGCTAACCAGCGTACTTTACAGTAAAATTCATTTCCTGACGAGGGTATTCCACGTTAAATTTCACGACAAATACCATATTGCACAAACTGCGCAGTAGTGAGTGTCATATGTTTTTTCGAGTGAAATTTAGCTCGGAATACCCGAGTCTGGCAATGAATTTTAGTCTAATCGCAAAGCAGTTTTTCTCTTTAAAAAAACTGTTGGTCTTCTGCCAGTGCCGATATAAAGTTAAAGGCATCTTTATTGTTTGACGTAAAATAACAGCAACTTAGCTATTTGACAAGGATTAAAAAGTGAAAACGACAAAATTGGTCTGTGAACAACGTGGAGTCGTTCAATGAAGAGTCACATCAACAACCTATAGTGGATGCGCCTTCCACCCGTCTTAACTGATACGAAACAAAATTGGTCTGTGAACAACGTGGAGTCGTTCAATGAAGAGGCACGTCAACAACCTATAGTGGATGCGTCTTGCAACCGTCTTAACTGATACGAATCAAAGTTGGTCTGTGAACAACGTGGAGTCGTTCAATGAAGAGTCACATCAACAACCTATAGTGGATGCGTCTTGCACCCGTCTTAACTGATACGAATAAAAATACAACTAACTAAAAAACTTTGCGCGACGTTCCTCTTGACGGATAATGCATCCTCTGAGTGACAAAGCTGCCATTGACAATTTCATTATTGCTCGCCGGTTATGAATGAACCATCAATACGAAATAATCTACATGATATCTTTTCGATCAAATTGTCGTTTCATTTGACTTTAGTTAAAAGTATTGATACAGTTCATGTTCGCAAAAGGGATGTAACGTTAATTGTCTCTTGAAGCAGTAAATTTTGCCAAGGCTCATTTTCTTCTTTTAGTGTCTGTTTCTGCCTCAATTTGTTCTTAATTTGTTCTAATTTCTGTGCACTGTTTGAAACAATGAAAACTGTAAATCAGAGCAGGAAGATAAGGAATTGAAAACAAGTGCTGATCATCTGTGTAACTTTTAGTATTACATGAAAATGATGAACAAGTATATCATTTGGAACAATAGTAACAAGAAAAGGACTCAGAGAGCGCAGACCTCCGCCAAGCATTTTGTGATCCCCACGCAACATTACAGTCTTTGTAAATACAAGAATTCAAGAAAAAAATTCTTAATATGGATTTTTACACTTGCAGCACGAGTGTTACTACAAGTGTAAATTACAATTGTATTCATACAATTGTAAATGACGCTGAGTGTGCTTGGAGTCTTGTGTGCTAGTAAATTCAAAGTGATCCAAAATCCAGATTTTTTCCGCATCACCCTCAAAATTTAATCAGTTCTTCTATAACCCATTTCTAACAACATATGAAAAAAATTTCATCAAAATCCGTCCATAGCTTTTTGAGTTATGTTGCTAACTAACAAAGAAATTAAACTAAAGTCGTGTTCACACTAGAGGCCCAAATGGAAGCGCAGACAAAGACGCAAGCGCAAGGACATTCACACCAGCGACGCAAGTGATGCAAGCTATGCAGTCGTTTGTGTCTGCGTTTGTGTCATCCCCATTCACACTTGGAAATTTGTGAAGCAAGAACAAACGCAAGCTCAAGGTATGCGCAAGAAAAAGGAATTTTTTGTTTTTCTTGCGTCTGCGTCTGCGTCAAGTGACATTCAAACTTGTTTTCATTACGTCTGCGTCTGCGTCTTCGCTTGCGTTTGCGTCTGTAGTGATAATACGTCTTAACACTGGACTTACAAGATCGACTCTTTTACCCGGTTTGTTTAGCAGAATCTCAACCTTACCAAACTCCTTATCCGTTGAATTTGATTGTGAATACAAGAATTCGCATTCGAAGAGATTTTATTATTTTTATTCTTTTAACCCTGTCAGTTCCAGTTGAATTGCTAAATTATCCTTACTTGGGCCCATACTTCTCATTGAATAAGTTTGAGAGAATGTTTTTTTTTTATCTTCTGTCTGTAGCTTGCTTAGTTTGATCAGTTTTCATTTTCTCATTACCAGTTGTTGTATTTTGTATGTGTTTAGTAAGGAGATATTTGTTGCCGCAGGGTTTTCAATAAAGTTTGAAGGAGGTGGTGAAAGTACAGGAATAGACGGCGAAGTGGCTGATATTTCTCATTT
>JAOTRI020104326.1:0-13774 GCA_028564885.2 Zoanthus sanctaehelenae
CCGGGAGGATGGAAAGCTGAGTTGGCTTAGGCGGAAAAGAAGGCCACACAAAGATTCAAATCTCGGTAAAGTGCCGGAATCGAACTTGGGACCTTGTGGTTTGAAGGCAGAGATCTTACCAACTGCGCCAACCACGTCCGCCCGTTTTTTAAAAGCCATCATCAATTCTCGCTAGCATACCATGGAATTGTTAATAAAAGCTTGACTGCAAAGTTCACAAGAGGGAGTTATTTCTATTCTCCTGTTTGAGTGAACAAAGAATCCACCTAATAAGCCTCGGACAGGACATTAAACTTATCAAAATCTTTTGCTACAGTGTTGTCTCCTTAATGCCCTCCGGATCCTTGCACGCCTCCAATATATAATCAAAATATTTAATTTTTTGCGCGCGCTTTTCAATCTAGTTGCCATAGTAAATTGTCTTCCGAAAGCAACTTAAACTTGATTTCGCAAAAATGCGATTTTAAAAAATAAAATTTTATTACAGCTATAAAACAATGCTGGATGCATTCAAAACTCTCACCTATCACTTCCAGGGATGGTTTGGCTCGGTATGTATAAATTGTGTCCTCAACTTCCACAAAAATTAAAAAAAACGTCTGCATTTATATTGAGGAATTATGCAGAATTATGTTTATGTTGTCGATTGTGATCATAGCGCTGGTAATTGCATTGGAAAAACTACACAGGTTAGAGTTTTTTTCTTGAAATTCAGTTTGTACAGCAAGTCACAGATGTTATTGGTCAAGTTCCAAACGAAACGTTTTGGTTTTATTTTGTTACCTCCACTATAGTGGTAGGAATTTTCTTCACTATATTTGCAGTTATTCGCTGCTTGGTGAGTACATGAGCAGTCTTTCATTATAAACTACTCGACATTAATGCAAATGTAGGAACTTTACATTTAGTAAGGTTTTAAGAGATTGATCTCTAATTTCAATCGTTAAAGCGTTATACCCTGCATTGTCACAGCAATTCATTGTAATATGAAATATGATTAGTTCGGATCAAAATATCGCAGAAAAAGACCGTTTGTGTGGATAACTGATCAGTGTTGTGCCATCAGCTTCCACGGTTAATAAAAGCCACCAGAGCACTCGGTAAAGGGGAGTCACCTGTACCCCACCCCCACCCGTACCCCCCTTCCCGGGTAGAGGGGAGGGGGTAGCCAATCTTCTGCAGGATCCTGAATTGCAACATCAAACGGTAAAATAGCCGGGTATTATCAAAAGACTTTCAAATTTCCCTTCACAAATATATCATAAGATTTACTATGAAAAGTGGAAGGGTGGAAGTCTGATGATCTCAGTAAAGATTATAAACGCTTGAGTTGGCACGGGCGCTACTTTGGGTTTGAGGGATCTGGTAGCTAATGTAATGGCGGCTGTGTGTGAAATTTTTGGAGTCCTTTCAGTTAGTTGCTAGTGAACTCATATTTTATATTTCTAGTCAAAGTTCGTTATCAAATGTATCGTGCTATTTATGACTATAAGGGCAAGGAAAATGGCTCATTCAACATAACCGTTGGAGACGTGTTTTGGTTCATCCAACAACACGACTCCCACTGGTGGAGAATGCGTGATGAGAAAGGAAACGTTGGGTTAGTCCCCACTTCATATTTGGTTTGTGAAGAAGAAAAGGTATTAGATGGCTATAGATTCTTTTTACGTTGCAGATTAAACATTCTAAAAGTTCGTATTTTATTTTTATTAAAATCAGTGATGGCGTAAACTTAAAATTAATTATAATTTAATATATTAAAATAAAATATTGCTTGCTTGATTCGTGAAATATTTCCAATCTAATTTATTATTTAGCCAGTGCAACATTCTACTTCTCATAAATCAATCATGGAGTCTGTGGATCGAGCAATAGAGACCATCCATCAACAGGCAGCTTATAGTGGTGGTTTGTATACTGCCGATATGAGAACCAACCTTCAGTAAGTGATTTGCAGTAACTAACCATTACAAACTACTCTGTGTTGTACTTACATCAAGTTACAAGTTTTAAAAAAGGTCTACATTGTAAGGGAAAAAACTTCACAAAATGATCAACTTGATCATCTTCAGTGTTAAGACATTGAGAATATTATTTTTAATCATAAATATAGTTATTAGACATTTCAATATTTTTAAAAACAATATTTAACTAAGTAAACATTTATTTATTTTAAGTTAAAAATGAAAAGCTAATGGCTGTGCATGATCTTTTTTGTTCTCTGATTGAGTGTTTTAACAGTTTGCTAATATGTGTCTTTGCCGTTCATTGATCAGAGTAGTCCAGTTACTGCATGTACAGTCGAAAGATTCAGACAATGTGTGATTTTTGCTAAAGGCTATACCAACATGTGCCCTTTATCGCCATGAAACAGCTGATAAAACAAGTGCGGTTGGAAACAATAAAATGAAAATATCTCACTAATAAATCGAGAGTCGGGCATAAGTAACTTTTGATGTTCTGACTATGCGTTATCTTTTTGAACATAGATTTTGGCAGAATTTAGCATTTCATACAAAATCACATATATATGCACTCAGTAAATAAAAATGACATAAAAATCTTTCCCTACATAATTCCTATTATCCCTTTATAACTCCTGGGAGAATTTAGCATTTCATACAAAATCACATAATTATGCACTCAGTAAACAAAAATGACATAATTATCTCTCCCTACATTATCCCTATTATCCCTTTATAATCCCTGGGAGAATTTAGCATTTCGTGTACAAAATAACTTACATCAAATGTTTTTGTACTATATTCTTCTGACCACTTAGGTTTTTCTTTCAGAATGAATTTAAAATTGTGTATTTCTGTATACTTTTTCAGAAAACTTCTCGCGCACAGAAAACAAGTCATTTCCCAGTCTCAATGTACCATCACCTCCACCTCCCCAAGTTTAAAGTCACTGCAGGCTCACTTATCGTCATCATCTAACTCCAACATTCCATCCCAACCTAAACGAAAAGCTCCATCACGGCCAGAACAAAAGGTTACAAGTCCGGTACTCATTGAGTCTTTAAAGAATTCTCTCAGTTCACTATCATCGTCAGTCTCTCCAGCCAATCAGAGCTCAGGTACAATAACATGATATCCTTGTTAATTGGCATTTCAGGGGGTTTTGCATCATTTTTTATAATTCTGAGTAATATTGTAAGCTTTTTAAGAATAAATTAAAACATAATCTAACTTACAATTATTACACTATAATCTAAGCTTGTGTCACCAAATGTACCCTAAGAGTCTTCAGAAAACTTTCATTGGAAAATTAATCTTCTAATGTACATGGACATTTTAAAAGCTTTAATTCTATTTAATAATAATAAAATAAAGATAATGATAATAACAATGATAATAATAATAATAATAAGATATTGTTATTAAAGACAAACAACAAAACACCTGCCTTCTAATAGACATGAGTGTGCATTCAGATAGAAACATCTCTGCCAAATTGATTGAAAAGCTAGGGAAATAGAGATTGTAAAAATGTGGCATTTGAAACCAAAAATTATTTGAGTTATTGTTGGTACTCTCAGACTTATCAAAAAAGTAACATCTGACTATCTTAATAGCATACCTGGTAAACCATCACTGTTTAAGGTACAAAAATAGTACCGCACACATTCTGAGGAGAGCTCTATCAATTTAACTTTATTCAGTCACATGCATTTGTTGGAATATTATGTATATTTTGTTTGTTGATATGCAATGACTGCCCCCGATATGGGTTATCTGAGATACCAAATAATTTATTAATGTGACTTTTTGCTATATACAATGAGTTTTCGTTTGAATTTAAACATTATCACAAATGCTCAGTTCTCTTCCAACAAGTTTTATATAGTACCCTAGGGTGCTAGTGGCAACCTGATATATGATTGTAACACAGCAAATCTAAAGAAAATCTACAATAATAATAATGATGATAATAATATTTTATGAGGTGGTCTCATCAGTGATCACCAAAGGTGATTTTCATGATTTGGAGGAGAGACCATTATTCTTTTCTTGGGGTGGAGTAGCTCCATACAAAGGTGGTGTAAAAGAGTAATCGAGACATGCAGATTTTAGAATTCCAGAGGTTGGCATTTCAGTCTGTATTAAGGGTTGAATAGTCTAAGTAATGTAACATACTCTATGACTTTCTTTCAAGTGTTTTACATTAACAAATTGTATTTTATGCTAACCTGGAAAAGATGCAATGATGTCGGTGAATGGCTAGTAACATTGGATAAAATGGTTCTGTGTGCAGTCCCTAGGGTTTCAGGGTAACAATTGTTACCTACATTAAGTTCCTTGTTTTATATAATTTAAAATGTAATTAAATTATGTCTTCAGTTTAGAAATCAAAATTTTATTTTTCATATTTTAAAAATTAATCTGTTGTGTTGTTGCAAGCTGCAGTGTTCATAAAACTTTAAGACTATTATTGTTATATAAACAGGTGTTAAGAGACAAGCCCCTGCACCTCCCACAAGGAAAACACCTACTGTGAATACACAAGTGTCAGAAGAGCCAAGCTCATCACCTGGTGGGATACACAACTCAAGCAGTAGTGTAACTCAAGACCATTTTGTACCTCTGGGATTGGCAGCTGAACTTGTGGAGATGGTCAGGATTGAGTAAGGCTGATCTTCTTTTCACTTTACAGAATGCTTGACAAAATTAAAGTAAAAGGGTAATCTGTTGAAAAGAATTGCTGTATCCAAAAAAAGTGGTTTTTTTATGACTGCCTATTTCTGATTACTCTTTGTGTTAGTTTTTGGAGCTAATGACTGTTTTTTATCACTCTTTTTATTCCATTGATCTCATTTAAAACACCCAACAATTGGGTCTGCTTACTTCTTAGATGTCTTCTGGAAATTATTTACAATCTCCATGCGATTATCACATTATTTCCCCTTTCCCTGCAAATTTCATTCAAGCCCTAAGAGAAGTCTGGAGGATTTTCACACTATTCCCCTTATCCCTCCAAATTTCACACAAGCTGTAAGGGAACTCTTTGGGATTATCACATTATTCCCCTTTATCCCTGCAAATGTCAGACAAGTTCCTAAGTTAGAATAATCTGGAGGATTATCACCTATTTCTAACTGTGAAGACCCTAAAAGAACAGGCAGTGATTCCAACATTATTCTTCCTGTTGCTTACAAAATAAATTTCTGAGAAGCTGGTGTGAAAAAAAAAACAATGATTAAAACGTTATTTCCTGGCCCAATGTTTCCAGGAAAAATTTTTTTTGATAGTTTCCTGAGATAACAGAGAAAGATTATCACAATGAATCTTTTTGGTGTATTTTTTTTCTGCACAGGACAGCCTTAAGTTATGATAAGTCATTTGTTGCCATAGAAACTGTATTAGGACACCTGGAGGAACATATACCAAGTCTGTCCCCAATCATGCAGCAGATCTTAGATTCAGTTGTACAACAAAGGGTAAACCTATAATTTTTGTATAATACTTTACGTTAACAAATACTTAGCTATCATCATGTAGTAAAATGGGTTCCCTTCATTACTACAAAGGTATTTGCTGTTTAAAGGCCCGTTTTTCACAGAGATTGTTTTGGTAGCGTAATCAATTTATATTCAACTCTCAGTAATGGAATCTTAAGTTCCTATAGAAGAATTATTCTAGTAAAGATAAATAATACAACTTTTTAACAAAATCATTAATACAATACACCTATCATACAATCTTATCTTTGAAGTCTACATGTCTTGACTATCATCATGATATTCACAGAGCCTTAGGTGACTAATTGTTTTAGTATAATTGCTAAGGTGATTATTCAAGAAAATTGAACAACAATTTATAAGATTTTGACTCAGAAACAGAAACAAACCTGGCTGCCATTTTGTAAAGTGAAACCCATCATTGCTATAATTACCGCACAGTGATTATAGCCAGAGCAAACAAAGTTCTCAGCCAATCAGCACACACCATTTCTATATCACTGCTAGGAATTATACTTAAGTTGGATATTGTACTTTTATATAATAGACTTCAATTATTAAATAGAAGTATCACTGTTATGTTTGTAAGATGTGACAACTTTTTAAATTTGTCTAATTTTGAGTGGAGACCTCAAAAAAATGAACAAGTATTGATAACAAACATACATAGTTTTGGGACCCTGTGTACATAGTGCTGAGACCAGACTAGCTGTGTGGGCAATCAGTTGTATTGTCTTAAATATTAGTCAATACGTACACAGAAGTTAAAGTTCTGTTGTTCATTGTATGAATGCAGACAACAAAAAAGCTTGTTTGATCTGGTAACAAAGGGTATGAGATAATATTACCTGTGTAATGGGATGCAGCTCATATTGCTTGAAATGACGAAGTGTCATGTTGTGTCTGTTCGCATCATAGGACAGCGGTGCTTAAATTAATGTAATTATTTATTTAGTTATAATTATAAAATTATTTGTTACTTGTTGTAAAGTTGAAGAGCACACTAATTTTACATTGTGCATTCACAGCAAAATGCCTTCAGTTCAGTAGAACAGCTTCTTCAGAGTTATGATGGCCAAGCTTTACAAGAAATATTTACTGAGTTGACGAAACACAAGAATGACTCGCAGCAGAGAAGCTGGGCTGTTCATGAGGATGAGCAAGTTATTGGAGCATTGCTGGACAATCTGTGCACAGTCTTGGTATGATCAAACTAACCCTTTTGATAATCCTAGTGACTCATTGGGCTCAGCATGTTTTTCTTGATTTTAAAGAAAACCTGACTCCCCCTGAAAGGAAGAATAATCCATTGCTGGTTAGCTATCAGTAGAATTCGATTCTCTTTGTACTCAACATCATACAGTATATTGTTCCTAGTTTTCTTGTCCTGGGGTCTTATGTGGTGTGATGTCTATACCCTGCTGTATTTTCCATAATGTTTAACTTTCTCATGTATTTTTTCACTATCTAACTTTAGGTCTTCTTTGGCCTTCCTACTGACCTTTTACTTTTCACCTTTAACTCAAACTTGGGCAGACATGGTTGGCACAGTTGGTAAGATTCCAACCACAAGGTACTCAGTTCAATCCCGGCAGTTTGCCGAAATCTGAATATTTGTGTGGCCTTCTTTTTTGCCTAAGCCATCTCAGCTTTCCATCCATCTAGGGTTGGTAATTTATGAGTACCAGCATTTTCTTGGAGTTAACCTGCAATTGATTAGTGTCCTGTCCAGGGGGAGCCTTGGGCATCCTGCTGATGAAAAGTAGCTGTTTTGCTATTTTTTTCAGCAGCATTATAGTTATGTCTGTTCAAATATCTTTTGGAAAGACTCTCATCTGGTTAACACTATAGAAACCAGAGATAAGCACCAGCCCCATGGGCTACTAGGCTCGTAAAAAGATGTAGCTTTAGCTTTTAACTCAATTGCTCTTGTAATTATATCACGCATGTTCTTACAGTGTGAGAGCTTACCCTTGTACGATTGGTTCTAGCTCTGACATAAGTGTGGAGGCCTCAGCCGAGACTCGTTTTGAAGGTTTTGATTTTCATTGATTTCAGCCTGTACTAGCTGTAACCCGATTTCATTCATTGCAATATCAACAGATTAAAGAGTGATCTAAAATGTATTGAAAAGCTGGAGAATATATTATATGTACAGGTGTATTTTATGAGTAACGGATAAGACAGGCCTAAAACCCCAAGGAAAGCTGTACTGGGTTTATCAGATAATAACTAACTTCAGTTTTATACTGAAGTCCCTAAAAAACATTGTTTGCAAAGATGTGCCCCTATTAGAGTGTTTTTTGATGGAATTCAGATCTGATTAGCTGCATGAAAATGTAAAGCAATTCTGATACTATTTGCTTATTATATACAATCTAAATAAATATAATGAGCACAAACTGAACAATAACTTAAACATGAACTGACGTGCAGCAGCTACAGGATACCACCAAAAGTCCAACAGAATCATTGTAACGGATTATATTGTTGTAACTTTAATTTGTATAGTTAACATTGGCTGAAGATGATGTTTGAAACATTGAAACATGTTCCATAATATTAAAAGTGTTGTTTTATTTTTAAAAACAATTGTAATATTAATTTTGTGCTATCAGGACCTTTTGATATAATTATATTTAATGATATTAAATGTTAGTATAAACAGTGATGTATCAAAACACTAAAAGTTTCTCTGCTGTAATGTTAGTAACAAGAATCTGCTGCATTTTAGATTATTACAGATAATTTTATTGATAATATAGCTGTAACTAATTGAAAGGAAGATCTTTAACCACTCTATAACTTGGTAGTTTCATGTTTGTAAAAACTTTTTCAGAGGTTATATAGAACTTTTTAGATAATTTGTTTATTGTTGCAGGAAAAAGCCAACCCAGAGATTTGTCGAGCTGTGCTGAGGATTGATGACTATGTAAATATTCACACTCTTGTCACCTACTATCAAATGGTATGTGATTTAGAGTTTAGAGAAGTTGAAAGGGAATTACTGGGGAAAGGGAGAAGGGGGTTGGGATGGAAGAGCAAATTAAATGAGTATGTAAGGAGAAGGAGAAAGGAAAACTGGTTAAAAGAGAAAGAAAGTGGATGATGAAAGGAAGAAACTTAGGAGTAAGATGGAAGAGAGAGAGAAGGGGGTTGGGATGACAGATCTAGAGCAAACAAAAAAAATGGTAAGAATAAGGATAAAGAGAACTAGTTAGAAGAGGGATTATTGGAGTGGGTAAGGAGAGGAAGAATGGGAGTGGGTAAGGAGAGGGATTATGGGAGTGGGTAAGGGGAGGGAGTATAGGAGTGGGTAATGAGAGGGATTATGGGAGTGGGTAAGGGGAGGGAGTATAGGAGTGGGTAATGAGAGGGATTATGGCAGTGGGTAAGGAGAGGAAGAATGGGAGTGGGTAAGAAAAGGGATTATGGCAGTGGGTATGGAGAGGAAGAATGAGAGTGGGTAAGGAGAGGGATTATGGGAGTGGGTAGTGAGAGGGATTATGGAAGTGGGTAAGGAGAGGAAGAATGGGAGTAGGTAAGGAGAAGGATTATGGGAGTGGGTATGGAGAGGAAGAATGGAAGTGGGTAAGGAGAAGGAAAGAGTGAGTAGATAAGTGAGGAAGAAGGGTGAATGGGTGTATTTGAACTGTCGTGTACAAGCAGACCATCCTGATTTCCTACTGAATGTGTATAAGAGATCACATTCCCAGAATCAAAAGGCCTGATCTATTGTAAATAAACCCTTGAGTCCAGACAAAAGTACTGTCGTGTCAATATGACACGGGAAAAATTCTCTAGAATTATCTGGAAGTCTAGAACGTTCTAGGCGCAAGTGTTTGTTTACACCTCTAGAATTATTCGGAAATCTAGAAAGTGCTAGACGCATGTGTTTGTTTACATTTTGTGAGAAACTTCGCCCAGTTTCCAGAATGTATAACGTCACTAATAGTATAAATACCGGTAATTCTATTTTAGAGTGAGTGGAATTAAGTTTTGTTAGTAATTAAGCTGTCATAGAGAATATTTATATACAGGGATAGAATTGTTATCAGAAAGAGAAGAAGCGGATAAACAATTGTGCGGCTTAAGAAGACCTTTGGAAGTAAAGTACCTGTGTCATTGAATTACGTTTGCTGGACACTTAATTCACGGATTTGAACTGTTGTTTAACTTCCTGTATCAAGCATTGTTAGATTTTGATGATCGTTGGATTCACATTAGTAAATAACTATAATTTTGGATTCCTTGTGTTTGGTTATCTCTGACCCAAAAATACAACAAGTACAATAGTCAGTACAATAATACTTAGTTAATATCTTGCTGTTGTTTTAGGAACAGAGGGTATCATTGAGGAAAAAGTTATTACAAGTCCTGTGCAGTTTTTGTAGTTTTGGTAGAGAATATGTCATGCAGTTGTTATGTTCTGTCCTTCCTCTAGAGCTCGCTAGAGATATGCAGCAAGATAGAAAAGGTAAGTTTCTAGATATATTGTATAAAATCCTTCTATCGATCTGTTATTATTTGCTACTTAACTATAGAAATTAGGCATGGACCTTGGTTTAGTGGTTACAGGATCTAAAGGCATGTTGACGTGGTTCCAAATCCTCACTATATTTTATAACATGGTATTTCTATAACTAATGATCTTTGGTATACTCTTTGGTACCTAATAGACATCCCCTCCCCCCTCCCGCTAATTAATTTTTGATTTTTGCACCCAGGACATTCTTTTTCCGACACCCCCCGCTATTAAATCTTTCGAAAAATTTCACCCAAGACAAGAGTTGACTATAAAAAAAAATTGATGTTTCATTGATATTTGTTCTTCTTAAGAGTTCATTATTTCCCTAACTAGTGTTTTATTTGTTAGTATTTCAATTAGTATTTAAACTGTTTACAAGGATCTTACACCTGGGCCTATGGTTTAACGTCCTTATCCAAAAAGATGCAAAAGTCTAATAATTTGTAGATGTTAGATCAAAGGCAGCACCTTTTCCTCGATTATTTTAAGATCCTGAGTGGTGTTCTGGCCAGGAATCGAACCCGAGACCTCCCTCACAACAGACTGGCACCTTAACAACTGGGCTAACCAGGCAGCAGTTTACATAGGACCATTTCCACAGGCCACTTTTTTCCTTAATGATCCACCTACTGTAATCTCGTTTCTGTTTTATTAAACAGCTTGGTTTGTACTTGTGCTAACTAAATAGATGATACACTGAATGGTTTTTCCTGGACCTGTACTCTTTTCAGTGATTTTGTGCTTGACCTCACTGTTCTCCATGTATTATCCTCAGACCTGGAGAAACTTTGTCAGTCTGCTCGGCTGTTGACAATGATATTCTCCACAGGAGAGCTTCCACCTGTTAATGTTAATGGTATGTAGCAGCAAGATGGTTTTAAACAACATACATATTAAACTGAAATAATATTATATTTGACATAAGTTTACTTTGAACTTTTTATAGTCTTAACATATCATGATCCAGTTTCATGATTTCACTGTTTTTTTAAGATCTTTGTTTCATATACTGAGATTATTCACAAACGGCTATAAATTGCTAATACTACATGACAGTAAGTACAACTCATGATTTATAACCCTTTTGAAATTAGAATTTTATCAAAGTTTTATGCAATGTTATAATTAGATACTATTATAATAAATTATGGTTATTAAAATCAATGGCAAACACATCCACATTTTATGTATTATAGTCATGAAAAAATGTGTATAATTAGTTCCATTCTATATTTAGAAAAAAAACATGTATGCAGCGAAGTCCTGTTTAATATCAAATGAATATTCACAGTTTATGTAATTAGAAATGTTGGATTAAAATATTATAAAAATTCCATGTACACAAAATGTATATTTAAGTGAAAATTTTATATTTGTCTTGCCTCATGTTTTAATTAGATTGATTCAAATTTTATTTTTAATTTTTGAAAATGGATTAATAGGTTCATCTTATTACTGAATTATTTAACTTTAAAGTTTTTCTCTCATCAGATGAGCTGGATGAACATTTCACTAGCTTTTTAATTGATTTGATTGAGAATGAAGCAGAGGATGCAGTAGAAGAGGATGGAATTGAGTTATTTGTTGGAACTATCCTTTCTTTTAACCAGCATTTTGTAGGTGAGACAACATGTTTATTTAACAGCATAAGAAGTGAAGTCCATGTTATCTGTCTACTGTGAGTATCAAGATTGACTTCAAGCTTAAATGTTACTTTATAAGAAATATAAAGTATAACTATATTATAGTTAGTGCTAAGATTAGAGATTATAAAAATTATGAAATGATTATTCCTGTCTATACTCTAATCTACTGACTTTTTTGAAAGTAGCTGTACATCAAGTATGCCAATCTTCTTGAAACTAAAAAAACAATCTTGACCCTGCCCTTTCTTCTTATGCTAACATATAGAGGTTCAAAATTAAACTAATGTAAGTTTATCTTAAACTTAACTGCTCTGATGAAAGGCTAGTGCTTTAATTATTAGCATACTGTTATATGTTATTCAATTGATCTGAGCCTTATAACGAGGAAATCATATGGTAACATTTGGCGACACCTGACACTCCCAATGCAGTGGTACACATCTGATTGTTAGTTGTTATTGCTCTTAACTAAAATACAAGAGCTTGTCACTAGGGTTTGATTCCTACTTAGACATACAGTATATGTATCTATTGTTTGGACTCTAAAGTGTATTTATTTATATGTAAGTTTGTTCATCTTTCAGATCATTCTCAAAACCCTGTGATGGCAGCTGTTGCTAATCGTGGTACTGCAAAGGTTCTCAGTGAAGGGATAGTAATGCTCATTAATAGAGGCCGTAAGTGTATTAGAACACAGTACAGTGTTGAAACCAACAGCTACTTTAACTTAAACAACAATATTAATTATTATAAAACATATAGGGAGAACTGCAAGCATTTTGGATCACATTATCAAAACAGACCACTAACTGTAAGAAAAGATAGAAACCTTTTTACCTGGTTTTGCAATCCATGCTTTCTGACTCACTTCAAAACTACTAACATTTGGTTAAACAATACATATTCTTTTCATAAAATGGTATAATTCAACAAATACGTTTAGCTATTTCTAACCAAATGGGATAAATTTACACTTAGTCAAAAAGAATTTTATGTTGACATTTGGGACTTGTGCAGTTTTTTTAATTATTGTGGAAATAAAGTCGAGCAAGAACCAGAGGCCATTATTGTAGAGCCAAATTAAGTTTCACCGAGGGTTTAAACACAAGACAAAATATATAATATGTTAGAAAGATTACCTTTTGTTAATTAAAGTTAGTGGTACCAATCCTAACAGATTATAATGCTTTATATAAGAAGAGAACATTGATCAGCAGGGAAGTTGTAATGATCTCAAGGGAGGAATGAATTTTTGTTGCCTTCTCTCTTGATCTTCCTCATTCTAAATTTCTGTATCTTCTCCTGAGTACCACTTGATACAAACTCGGCCTTTGTAAATTCAACAGATATGCCCAGGTGACTAAAAAGTGTAATCACTTTAAAAGAGAGCAAGAGTGGCTAATTACAAGTGTTTTTATTTTACCTTACAGGAGATCCAGTAATAATGTTTGACTATCATGACCCCTGTCCTGACTCAGTACTAAAATTTTTGATGGATATCTTTTCTTCAAGAGCAACTTCAGAGTTTTTTTACACTACTGACATGATGGTGTTGCTTGAAATAATAGTAAGGCAGATTTCTGATCTCTCGCCTGGTGATCGGGTATGGCTTACAGTATATATTATTCTGTTAATATTCAACTGTTTTGAGATGTATACTAACTATGATATATATTATAGGATCATAAATTGTTATCCAAATTGGCACTGCTTTTGCTGTCACTGATTTGCACAAGTCATGAGGGGGTGTTTTTATGTATATATATGAGGAGAAAATAAATCATTGTTGATTAAGCACTGCTTCAATGGTGTTTTTTTTTTTTGCAACAATGCATTAATTTCTAGTTTCCTTAAGTTGACAAAAATGATATTCAAGATATAATGGTTTTGAGTGAAAACAAAAATACCAGAAAAAGTATGAAGTATTGACTACAGAAAAATAATGTATTTGAGATGCAGGTGGCAGCAAAGGAAGTTGAAAAAGCATGCAAAGTTTATTGTTACCCCTAACGTTATTTAACAATTAGACCTGTGGCCCTTGAGGGCGAAGGGTCTAATTGTTTTAGTATCACCCAACTAGTTGGACAGAAAAAGCAATAATAAAGTTAGCAAATGCAAGTTGAAGAAAGATTTATT
>JAOTRI020104337.1:0-13774 GCA_028564885.2 Zoanthus sanctaehelenae
GTACAAGTCTGTGAATGAACTTACTGGCTCATTTAAAAACACTCTCACAACTTTCTTATCACTTGCAAGAATTTTAAGCTCTTGTCCTGATGGACTGACCTACAAACAAAGAGTCACACGTGGCCTAATCAGTGTTTTTATACAATTAAGATATAGAAACAGTCCATTTTAAGTAAATAAGAGTTTCCAACCACCACAACATAATTAGAACTTTTCACAAACAATACGCAATTTATAGTAACGTTTGAAAGATGATCAAGTGAAAAACGTGAAACAATTTTGCTCTTTGGTTTGAAATCTCACCAAAGGACTTGTAAATTATCTTGTAATTTAAAAAAACATATCTCCTACCTCTGATACCTCTCCAACAAGGGTAACTAGTTTTCCGATATATTCTTGAAGCATAGAAGCGTTTACTCTTGGCGCTTGCATTCCTTGGGTTTGTGATCACTGAAACACTTCTTCTGTTCACTGGTGGCAAGAATCCGTATCTTTTGGGCGCGCTGAACTTTTGTTAGAACTTAGTCTTTTTTGCAGAGCTCGCTCTCACGCTTCTAACCGAGTTAAAAACGTTATCCTAGAATAAAGGGACCTTTTCCTAGAATGTACAAAAAAACCCAAGCAATTATTGGCCATTACTAAAAATGTTGGAAAATGAAAAATGAATTTCATTTCAAATATATTTTCCAAAGTAGTGCCTAAGGCGGGTTGTTCATTACACGAAACGCAACGGAGGAGAGTGCCTGAGCGTGCAAATTCCCAGAATCAGAACGCCGGTTTGGAAGAATTCTACGATGCAGACGATGGCTTTGTCGTTTATAACAACACACTGCCCGTGAAGAAATGCAAGGTAGAAAATTAGAAATTAGAAGTTTGGCATAAATGATAATTTTTAGACTGTATGAAGAAAAGTGCAAGTGTGAACCAGGCTTAAGGCGACGCTTTTAGCTAATGATAAACCTATCATATTTCTTTCCTCTCCATCTTGCTCGAATTATTGCATCCTCCTTCAAACCAACACTCTTGTAGAAGTGCTGACAGAGCATTTGTCAGGCTACCCAATGCATCCTGGGAGAAAAAGAAGTTTCTTTCAGTTTTCAAAGTGGTGCCAGTGTCAATTTTTTTTTTAGATGTGAAACACACTGGTATCACTCATCCATTTGTGTTTCTTGTTGAATAATATGTTGTATTATACTGTGCTAAGGAAATCTTTCTGAAAAAAGTTGTTTATTTCTGTTAAGAAATCATCATTGCTGTTTAACATCTTCCCATCCAGGATGGGGTTTTTCAATTCGTAAAAACTAGATATCATTGGGGAGCACCACTGATTCTCTTGCATATTTCTTCAGCACAATTTCATGCATCCCTCATCTTCTTCCTTTTACTATTATTCGTCTTTAATTCCATTAGGTTACATCTGTAAAAAACACAGAGTATAATTAATATGAAAAGAAAAAAGGAAAAAAAAGTGTGAAGTCAAAATGAGGTTAAGAAAATGATTCTACTTTTAGTTCCATCAGCCTTAAGTCTACATCATCTGCAGAATTTTCTCTGGATGGATGCACACTTTATGCAGCAGATGCAACATGACTGCATTATTACTATTTATAATATAGCTACAATATAACGCGCGCTCTGATTGGTTTAAATCTATGCTTTATTACAACAATAAAGTCATGGTTTTGGCTTGCTTGTTTTGCTATATCATAAAAGCATTAGAGCACGTTTTTCTATGACTTTTAGGCGAAATAGAGCACTTGTGATGTTTGGAGAGACACTCGAAACGTTGTAAAATCACTTGCCCGCGGCTTGTGATTTTACAATGTTCTCGTGTTACTCCCAACATCACGCGTACTCTATTTCACCGATAAAGTCATAGAAAGTTGTGCTCTAATGCTTAAATAAATAAATGTTCTTCACTTTTTCTCAGCCTCCTCAACATGTTCTTAAATTTTTGGCGATTTTCAGTCTCGCGTTCTTATAGAAACGATTTTTATAAAAAAGAGAGTGTAGAACAATTGAAATATGGTCGGTATCATATGGACATTTAATTTGGTGGGGCGCCATATAGGAAGAAAATACTCCCTTTCTGATCCCGACCCAAGCTTTTGAAATGAAAATGTACATTAAGACAAGTAGAGACAACAAAAAACCGCCATTACTTATTTTTTATTATTGCGAGTGTCCGATGGAACGGATAGCTGATAGTCGACTTTTTCATAACATTTGGGAAATGTTTGTCTGTAATGGCACTTTGAAAGTAAAGATGAATACAGAGAATTTATAAATAGAGTTACCGAAATGTACACCACTGTAGAGCTAATTGATTTACAGTCAAAGTTATTGACAAACGTGAATTCCAAGTAGCGCTTTAAAAAAAAAAGATACACTCGTCTATGTTTAGACGTCCATCAGTTCTTCGTCCCCCAGCTGAATAAAGAAATTGTTATAGTTTTTTTATCTTATGTGAATACTCGTTCTATCATCAATTATTTCAAACTAGTACATTTTTCTATTCAGCTAAACACTAAATATTACAAAACTAAGAAAAGAATAAAAGAAAAAGATAATGTTAAGATAGATAAATCCCAATTTCCTTTCATTTTTATACAATCAATACAATTATAATTCAGTTAATTCATTCATTCAAGTAACTATTTCACATTAAATAAACTTTCTATTTGTATGTGTTTGGGGTTGCTCTTTACAAGGGAAACATGTCTAACTTTGTTCAAGCATCAGAGCACAACTTTCTATGACTTTATCGGTGAAATAGAGCATGCGTGATGTTGGGAGAGACAGGAGAACGTTGTAAAATTACGAGCCGCAGGCGAGTGATTTTACACCGTTTCGAGTGTCTCTCCCAACATCACAAGTGCTCTATTTCGCCCAAAAGTCATAGAAAGTTGTGCTCTGATGCTTTTATGATACAGCAAAACAAGCGCCAAAACAAGCAAGCGAAAACCATGACTTTATCGCTGTAATAAAGCATAGATTTGAACCAATCAGAGCACGCGTTATATCGTAGCTATATTATAAATGGATATACTTGGATCACTTGTTCATTATATATATTAAGTTTTCTAGTTATTTTAAATACAAATGAATCCTTATACCGCCGCCTGGCTAGCCCAGTTGGTAAGGCGCCAGTCTGCTGTGCGGGAGGTCTCGGGTTCGATAATTGAGGAGAAAGTGTTTCCTTTTCTCTAACATTTCAATATAATCTCGATACTAGGATATCTAAAATCATGAAAATGTTTTGACCGTTAAAACATGATTATGTGATAATTTGGGATTTTCAGAAATGGAGTGAATAAACGACTACATACACCACAATTTCAGCTTGCAAAGGAATGTATGTCTATGTGTAACACATTATACATAATACAGTTCATACAAAATTACGACAAACTCTGCCTTTTTTTCTAAAACTGAAAGTCCTGCCCCAGTTTCTTACATAACGATATTTGAACGGCAAAAACGATGTAACCCATTCTAAACGAAAAAAGAACTGGAATCGAGTCCTGGGACCTTGGGCGCCACTGTAGATCTTGCCTTGCGGTCCTAACTCGAACTCAGTTCTCTTCTCGTTTAAAACATAGCCCGGCATGCAGGACCGTAGCTAATATGAGATAAGAAAAGCGCCGGGGTAGAGATGATGATCCGGCTATACGCCCCGGTTCAATTATTTTGTCATATTTTGTCATTCTCTAACTCTAACATGACGCTCTAGACGCGTTCACAGGACTCACTTCTTGTTCAATGTCTATTTTCTCTTCACTACATGACGCTCTAGACGCGTTCACAGGACTCACTTTTTGTTCAATGTCTATTTTCTCTTCACTACATGACGCTCTAGACGCGTTCACAGGACTCACTTCTTGTTCAATGTCTATTTTCTCCTCACTACATGACGCTCTAGACGCGTTCACAGGACTCACTTTTTGTTCAATGTCTATTTTCTCCTCACTACATGACGTTCCAGACGCGTTCACAGGTCTCCTTTATGTTCAATGTCTATTTTCTCTTCACTACATGACGCTCCAGACGCGTTCACAGGTCTACTTCTTGTTCAATGTCTATACAATCGAGCAAGAAATGAATTTTGTGAGTGGAGCTGGCGCCGCAAGGAATTGTGGGATACATATTTTGTTTGATACACTCGGAAAAGGAAAACGATTCTATGTCTGGGCTTACCATAGGTAGCCCAGTAATTACTAAAATTTGTTGGAAGTGCGCTGCCGAAAAAGTGAAGTACGTGGTGTTACTTAACTCTTGGGTTGAGAAGTTTCATCGTCCCCGTTGGAAAATATTCAAGCATTAGACTATCAGAATGACGAGACGTTAGCTTTTGTGTTCTAAATATAGAGTCGCCCTCTTTATCTATCCTAGATTTCATTGCAGGTTGTTAAGAAACAAATATTACAACAACGTATAGTTTGTGGAGTACTAAATAAAGCTAAATCGGCTTGCGAGCTTAATGGTTCATTGGAGACGGCATTTATCTTCGGTCTCGCTAGTGGAAGCTACGTAGACGGATACGAGTTTTTTACATCCTCCGAAGGGACACTTTTTTATTGCATGTTAGCCCCAACAGACACTGATATTTTAAAATTTACAAACCTCGGAAGGATTGAACATTGAACCAGCATTGACAGCAAAGAATGTCTAGGGTCAAAATAGTTAATATTGTTTTAGGAAAGCTAAGGAAATGAAGTAAAGTTTTGAGCATTAGTTCTAGAGTTGTGTAAATCCAAGTGCCAAATTCTAGAACACAAAAATATTTTCTAGAATCATGCTAATGTCTTCAAATGATATGATAACTACTTGGATGAGAAAACCATAGTATTCAACTCATTAAAACATGTGGATACTCAAATCCTCAAAAACTAAGGGCAAATTATATACAAGATGGCAGCATGCTGTGAATTACGCTGGACTAGCCGTCTGGGATTGATACGGAACAGGTTTGGTTACAAAGTCAGATCAATTGTTTTGTTTTTTCCATTGCTTTTATTTGACATAGAATAAGTTTGTATTTTAAATGTTTGACCTCTCTTCCATAATAGTTTGAGTTTCATTTTTGTTCTTTTTCATCTTGAAGACGAAATTACAATTATTTACGATTGGCCATTGATAAACAAAGTGGCTCGTACTTTTTGTTCCATTTGACTTTACTCATCTCCTGTTAAATGAAAAATTAGACAAAAAATTTTTAAAGATCTTTTTCCAGTCTTTGTGGTTAAAGAAAGAAAACTAGTTTGACTTCCTTCTCTTTTTATTCCCGTCTACAGAGTCTTTTTCATCCTTACATTGCTGGAACTCCTCCAACTTCTCTTCCGACAATCCTACATAATGAAAAACAAAAATTAATGTGTATCTGTTTTAAAGTTGTTATGAAGTGAAAAATGTTTTTGGTTGTCTGAAAAGATCATGATAAGGAAGATAAACTAGCAAAGTTTCAGAGAGTTCAAATAAATTGCAGAGAAGCAACGCGTCTTGGAAGATTAGAGTTCTGTGGGTAGTCATTAAGATGCAAATTAGCGAATGTTATCGGGTCATTTTGTTTGCTTCAACACAGACAATACATGAGAAATTGATAAAAAATTCAAAATTATTGAAGTTAAAAATAGTTTAAGTCTGATTAAATGGTTTAAAGAAAAATAAAGTTATTTTTTCTTGAAGCAATTTAAGTTTAAGTTCCGTGCTGTGAATCGTAGTGGAGAACGTTTTTGAAGCTTTCGAACATTTTTACGTCACAGAAACTAAAAACGTGATACCTTGAATGCATAATGAGCTAGCCTGTCGTCAGCTGACAACCTGCAAATTTAGGCGGCCATATCTGAGAAGCATTTTATCAAAAGTGTTTGAAACTTTCTATATCTAATACTTTTGAATTGGTCTCTTAAGAAGTGAAAATATTTTTTTTGCTTCATAGGTACTTTAACGTTGTACGAGTGTGGAGAGAGTTTCATTTTTCATTTGCTTCTTCTTCTTTAACGGTTTCTTTGTCTCAAACGCCAAGTGCTATACCCTTTCTCAAAGAGGAAAATCAATACGGACAAAAAGTTGAGACCTTGAAATTAAAAGTTTTCCGATTGTGTGATTTCTCAGATTAACTTTTTGCTTCAAACTCAATTATCACTTTGGTCAGTCCAGACTGCAAAACAGTCTTTTTTTTTGCTAGCACATCAAAAATTCCACCGAATTAGCTCTTCAAACGCGAGTGTGAAAGTAGGAAATAAACGCGCGGAAGAGAACGAAAAGGAGTGGAGACGAGAAGCGGACAGGATAAGAATGTTGCCTTTGTATACAAATTCAGTTTCTCAGAAAACGCAAAATTCGATTTAACAGGTGTCAATCAAAGTTTGTGAAAAATTTATATCTTTTTCCATTGTTGTAGGTTTATATTGATTTAGTTAGAATCCTTCCAGAATATGCTCTGCATCTCGGCATGTTTTCTAATCGTTGATCTCTGATTGTTAATCACTACATTAATCTTCATTATTTTAATTCTTGTTAGACCTACCATTCAGGAAGTTGAAAACTTTTCCATACTCAAGACAAACGTCCTTTCTTTTCACTTCAAGGAAGATGTCATCTACTCCGAAGCCAAAGGTTTTCAGATAAGCAGTTTGCGTTTCCGTTGGTTTCTCATCAAGAAAACAGAATGTGGCCCTGGCACTCTTATCCAATAACTCCTCCATCTAAAAACAAGAACAAAACGTTCATCTGGTAACACTTGACAACCTCTTCCGATATCCGGCACGACAATTTATATCGCCGGTATTCAAGCAATTCCTTAAAAGACGCTGGAGCTCTCAAATACCCAAAACAGCTGGGTGGAAAAACCGTTAATAAACCATACATTCGTTGTAAAATCTCCATTAGATCACAGCAACAGTCTTTAGCATATATCTCTCTCACATTTTCCGAACATGTTTATTTTTCAAGACACTCAATATACAGTGCTTCGGTTTTTGTAACCTTATTAATTAGAAAGTGGCGCACATATGTTAATGAAGGGAAAAGTATAATCAAAGATCCGTCTACAGAGCTAGAGAACACCAAACACTCTCAATATACAGTGCTTTAGTTTTTGTAATCTTATTAGAAAGTAGCGCACATATGCTAATGAAGAGGAAAATGTAAACAATGATCCGTCTATAGAGCTAGAGAACACCAAACACTCTCAATATACGGTGCTTTAGTTTTTGTAACCTTATTAGAAAGTAGCACACATATGCTGTTAGATACGTTGTTATGGATTTTACACGTAGAGCACACGCTGAGATATTTTAATTTTTTCTTCAGTTATCAAATAGTAAAACGAAAGCACCAGTTCTCAGTGCTTGCACAACTCAATTCTTTCGTCCTCATGTTTTTGTCTTGCTTGTTGACACTTTAGCGAAAGTTATTTCTAGTTGTAATAATAATAATAATAATAATAAAATAATATTAATAATAATAATAATAATAATAATAACAAATAATAGACTTTGGTGTCAAGTCTTTCTAGCAGGACAAAAGCCTACTAATTGGGGACACCATCTTTACCACACTAAGGTGGACGGAGACCTTTCACAGTTACAACACACACAAATAAGCACAGATATAATCCACGAGGGCTTACAGTTTGACGTCTTTATCGAAGAAGACGTGAAAGTCTAACCTTCCGCAGATATTAGAGCAAAGGCAGCACTTTCTCCTCAATCATTTGAGTGTTTGTTCGCCCTGGAATTGAACCAGTGCCTCCCGCACGATAGACTGGCATCTTACCAACTGGCTAACCAGACCGCGATCGTACTTAGTATTTAGTAAAGCGCTAATCAAAATCGGGTATTAAACGTTTGTGAACGATCAGTGAGTCAATGGAAGTGAGTGTCCGCTGGACTCTAATCTTTCTTCATGTACAAGGTTAGCTGAAAATCTTACACTTACTAAGGCAAACGGTCTTATCATCGTAAGTTAAAGTTAGCATAATTGGTAAGCTAAATCCTTTTACGAGACTAGTGGCCCATGGGGCCAGCGCTTATCTCCGGCTTCTGTAGTGTTAAGCGGATGAGAGTCCTTGACTGCCCCTGGACGGGACACTAATTCATCGCAGGCTAGCTCCCAGCAAACGCTGATACTCATTTACCTACCCTGGGAGGATGGAAAGCTGAGTTGGCTGAAGCGGAAAGAAGGTCACACAAATATTAGAACCACGGCAAAGTGCTGGATCGAACTGGGGACCTTGTGTCTACAAAGCAGAGATCTAACCAACTGCACCAACCACGTCCGCCCTAATTGGTAAGGCGCCAGTTTATCGTGCGTGAGGCTCGTTTCGATTCCCGACCGGACCAACACTCGAGGTCTTTAAATAATTGAAGAGAAAGTGCTACTTTTGTTCTAACATCTGCAAATGGTTAGACTTTCCCGTCTTCTAGGATAAGGACGTTAAACCGTATGTCCAGTATCTCGGCACTCTATCGAGGGACTTAAAAGAAGTGAACCCAATCATTTGCTGAAAAGAGCAGGGTAGTAATCCCGGTGTTGTGGTCTGTCTTCATCACTAGTAGTGAGGATTTTTACGGTTAATAATATATGTGAGCCGCTGTTGCGGACCCTCAAATGTCGAAAACTTTATTTATGTCAGGAAAGTTGTCCGCCCAATAACAAACTCACGATAAAGATTATGTAAACTCACAGATCAACACAAAACTCATAACTTTATTCTCCATTTTCTATTTGCACACACCTCGCAACCCTCCCTCGTTCACAGTCCGAACCTCTGTGTTTGTTGGGGTGTGTAAAATAAACGTCATTTCCTGTAGTACAAATATATAAGGAACACTTTTCTCGTCATTTATTTGTGATGCGCATTTCATTATATCCATATGAAAAATACGCAATATGAACATTAGATTATTTTTATTATTATTACTATTATTATCATCATCATCATCATCATTATTATTATTATCATCATCATTAGCATTATTATTATTATCATTATTATTATTATGAGTAGGTGGGATAATTACCATACTTACATATTTTAAGTAAGTCTCCAGCATTTTCTTTCTTTTGTGTGCGTCGGTTGTAAAAAGGAAACCCTGCACGGATCCTAACTTTTCCCCCAAACATAAGACAGTATTCAACTCTAAGTAAAAATCAAACAGACGTTAACGACTAAATGCTTTAGCGGTGTAATTTTTGTTAAGAGCTGTAGCATATACGTCACAATAAAGGTGATAACAGCAATGGGAACATCAGTGATAAAAGTATATTTGATTGTTGGGTGGTACAAACAATGATCAAAAATGTGGCAATGATAATAGTGTTGGTGATACTAATGCATATGGTACTATGATGGTGGTATTGCTGGTGATGGTGCTGGTGTTGGTGATGGCGCTGATGATGATAATGGTGATGATGGTGATGGTGATGATGACGATGGTGATGATGATGGTGGTGGTAATAGTGTAGACGGTGATGATGATGATGGTGGTAATAGTGTAGACGGTGATGATGATGGTGGTAATAGTGTAGATGGTGATGATGATGGTGGTAATAGTGTAGATGGTGATGATGATGATGGTGGTAATAGTGTAGATGGTGATGATGATGGTGGTGGTAATAGTGTAGATGGTGATGATGATGATGTTGGTAGTGGTGATGTTAGTAATGGTACTGCAACTGGTTATGGCAGTAGTGTTGGTTGTGGTAGACATAATGCACGGTGCATGCTATTGGTGACTGTGATTGGGGTTATCATGGTGTTTAAAAGTGGTGGTACATATAGTGTTGTTGATGACAGTAGTAGTTCAAATACAAATGGTATCAATGGGGATCGAGTCAAACAGTAAAAATACTGATAAAAGATTACTTGAAGCCATTGAGAACTGTATAGAAATAGATCAATTCTTAAACATAGAAGACTACCCTTGATCAAAGTTGACTGCTATATATCGCTGTGTCAGAGCATTATTGGGAGACTGGGTGGAGGAATGGTAAGCATTCGAGTCTCCCCCTGCTGAGAATTGACTTTAAGTGTAGCCCAGTCCACCTGGGAGGTGAATTAGTTATCGATCTTAATCTACTTTCTTATTTACTCACTTGCTTACTTACTTACCTATTTTCTTATTTACTTAGTAGTTACTTACTACCTACTTACTTAGTCTCTTACCTATTTTCTAACTTACTTACCTCCTTATTAACTTACTCATTAGCTTACTTACTTACTTACTTACTTACGATAACATACTTACTTACTTACCTTTTTACGTAGTAACTTACCTACTTATTTACTTACCTATTTATTTATTTACTTACCTACTGATTAGCCTACTTACTAATTTATTCATGATAACTTACTGCTTTCGTATACTTACCTACCCACCGGCTGACTCGTTTGTTACTGCCAATGAGCTGTCTGGAATTTAAGAAATCTCAATCTTAAATCTGACTTATTCACTTACTTACTTACCTACTTACCTACCTACTAACTGACGCCAACAGACTTTATGCTGTGGTACTAGCGGGAATGCCATTTAATGAAGATATTTCAGTTTACACATGCCTCAGGTGGTGCTTTCATGATATCGGATCGAGATTTATTCTGGTACGAGTTCATCCCGGTTCCATACAAATCATTGCATCTATTTACATGAAACCTCAACATTTTCCATACCAGAATGACTAATTCCGGAATAAACTCAACCCGTTTCTCGCGCCGGATCGAAATTTTCATTCCGGATTGAGATCCAACCGCAATTCGTTCCAGCATCATGTAGAGCCTGTACGAGCTCATACCGGTGCGAAAATGGATGCAAAGTTGGACTTCCGATAGACTGGAACAAATAGAGCATGAACACTACACCTAAAAGTCCGTTATTGCCTTTTCATTCTTGTACGAGATCGTTATAAACTTTTTCATGTTAACACTTTTCTGAATATATTTTCGTTCCAGAATAAATCTCAATGAGGCATCATGTAAACGCCGCCTAACATACCTTCTAGTTGGTGTTGTTCTTCATCAATAACTGTCTCGTAAATGCCTTTCTTTTCTGCAGCCCGGGTGATGATATTTTTACCAACGAAGTCAGTCAGATATAACCTGTTCTCACTTTCTTTATAATCCACCTCGCTGTAAGCAAACAGAAGAGGGCCACGACTTTTTCGCTCAATACGCGGAATAATATATCTTTCCCGAACGCGTTTTCCTCTCAACTTCGCTGGAATGTGACCAGCTCCAAAGAGGCTGGCAAATCTCCCAGCACTTAGTTGAAATTTTGCTTGGTCGAAGTGTTCTGGCTTGCCTTTAATTATATATTTTTCACTGTAAACCACGCTGTTGAAAATATATAGAGGATATTACACGGTGGTGCGACCATATATAGAGGATAATAAACGCGGTGGCGTGAACACAGTATTGTATAGCTTGAGGATATTACTCGGTGGGGCGAACATATATAGAGGGTATTACCCGGTGGTGTGAACACAATATTATATAGTCTGAGGATATTACACGATGGTGCGAACATATATAGAAGATATTAAACGGTGGCGCGAACATATATAGAAGATATTAAACGGTGGCGCGAACATATAAAGTCTAACTTCAACTCAGAAAATAACATAATATTTTTCCCACGAAAAGCTAAGCTTCACATGTTCAAGCCAACGTGTAATTTTATTTTTACTACATCAAGGCTTGCCACGTACGACTTTACTGGAAAACCTTCTTACTTATATTTAAGTAAGAACTACACGTATCCCGGATGTGGGCTCATGAAGTTTTAAGTAGTGTATTTTACATTATATCATAATATAGCTACGATATAACGCGCTCTCTGATTGGTTCAAATCTATGCTTTTCTACACCGATAAAGTCGTGGTTTTCTCTTGCTTGTTTTGCCGCTTGTTTTGCTATATCATAAAAGCATTAGAACACAACTTTCTATGACTCGCCTGCGGCTCATTTTTCTCTCGGCACCTCTTTCGTGAACTTTAAATTCACGCGTGGCTCTATAACTGAACAGAACGCACGGACTTGTTTTTTATTTCTATACTAATACACGGCTTAGGCTTCTTTATTTGTTAATTAGAACACTTATATCTATTAAGAAAACATTTGAACTTCTACTTTATTATTGAATACGAAATAAACATGTTTTCCATGCCGTAAAAGTCTTCGGGAGAAATTGAGTACTGAGATCTGCTCGAGAATTTTTACAAACTTTGCAGAGGACATAGAGACATTGCAGAACATGTTTTATTTCTTTTGTAAAATTATAATTTCTTTTTTTAAAAAAAAAGAAACACGATATACAAAAGTGCGTATACCTGCTTTAATTCCTTGATGAAACTGTAAATTCTCAACAACAACACGTCCGCATTTCCGTGCATGAAGGCGCAATGACAACGCACTTTTAAACCATCAAAATTATTTTATAAATATAAATTTAGCTAATCTAACTCTGATACTCAACTCGATAGAACAATGTATCTGCCGATTTGTTCGTCTTTATCTTAATATTTAAAGTGTCAGTCTAAAGGTCTGAAATTCCGGCATGTTACCGGTAAATCCACCGCTGGTAGATTTCGAAATTTATCACGTTTTGCATATATCCAACCCTTTTGCCTCCTACCAGTTGGGATTCTTAACTGGGGAAGAGGGAGGTTTTTAAACATGACACTGAAAAGCCCCTTGGGGAGTTATCATTAAGTGTGCATATTTTTAAAGCACAAATCCCATGAACCTACCTAGTAGCAATGTATATCTTTTGAGCATCCAAGAAGGGCTTCATCTTTTCTTTGTCCAACGGCGTCTTTAAGATTTCCCTAAGATCTGGATCCTCAAAATACTCCTCGTCCAGCGGGCCAAGAACCAAGTCTCCAGGCAAATCTTTTGTCACGTAACTTGCCTCAATCATATCGTTCACTTCAATGTTAAACTCCTCACGGTTAGCCTAAAATAATAGCAATGCAACATCAACTGCATCGTTTATATTTTAAAGTACATGTATAGTATGTAATTGTCTTCTGTTTTCTATCCTTGAAAAGAGGAATAAAAAATGCTTTCGAATTCACAATCGCTATTTGTGCGACGAAACAAAATCAGCAAAATGAAATAAGATTCAAGATGATCGAGGCCGATTTATATACAGACGAAAACGTTTACCTTTGAATGGCATAGAAATCTCAATTGAGTACCACGAGAGCTCCGAGATTACGCGGCCTAAATGTTTGCGTCTACCCGTGCCAATAACTGATTATTAATAAAATATACACTTACTCTCTTTTCGAGGCGATCAACTTCATCTTTTTTAAGCTTTTTTTCAATCTTTTTCATTCTGTCCTCTGCAAGTTTCCTATGTTCAAGTAACTTTTCGTTGAGAACGTACTTCGAAAGGTTTGCCACGGCCACTAAATTCCTTCCCCTGTTATACCATTTCTTCTTCTTCTTCTCCACTATCAAAGTCAGGGGGGCGATAGTTGCGCATTTGCCGTGCAACACGGGATGGTACTCTTTTCCAAAGTTGTCTTTAAAGAATTCTTCTATTTCATGGTTTGTCATCTGTCAAACATAATATCTTTTTAGTGAACTATTTTGTTAGGTTTCCGTTACGTGTAAATTTAATCAATCTTGTATCTGTATAAGAACACGAATCAACTTTATATCTGTAATCTAAATCATACTTCTAGCTTAGTCCTATGTATTTCTGTAATTTGAACAAACTTGTAATAATCTTATGTATCTGTAACTTTCTGTATGTTCCTGATGGTA
>JAOTRI020104348.1:0-13771 GCA_028564885.2 Zoanthus sanctaehelenae
TGTATTTTAAAATGTATCTGATGTCTTCATATTTAAAGAAGAACATTCACCTCAATATTATTAAATTTCTTCACATTGTGTTTCGAAAAACTCTGTCTATTTGGAGAACATTGATACCACGTTTTCTTTCTGTTACATTGTTATTACATGATTAGGAGAATTGATGGAATAAAACAAGTTATTATAATTGCATTCTCTTGTTGATTACCTATTATGCTTACACCCTTTCCTTCCCTTGCTATCACTAGCTTTCTTCATTTTTCATATGGAGGCATTAGTTTCAGTGACTCAATCCGCAACAAAATGTCCAGGAATAAATTGTTATTATAAACATCTGTCATCATCTTTCTTATTGTTACCTTTATTTTTATAACTCACTTCGCAGCACTTTGCTTGCTACAAGTAACTTCTAGTTAATATCCCTAAGATTAAGTGGAGGCCATCTGTAGTAACCATTGTGGCTAGTTGAGAACAGGTGGCCTGCATATAGGAAGAATTACAAAAAATTGTTGGTCAGAATTCTACCATTGGTTCTATAGTACTGCTCACAGAGCTCTTAGTTTCTAGAGCAAAGCCATAAAGTACTTCACTGATGCTCCAGCTCGTGAGCTTACTAAGGCAAGGTGATAAGCCATACAGTTGGCGTTTATCATCATTGGATTTTCACGCAGAAAGTGACCTGTTACACCTTCCCCCTGTTCCCGTCATCACGTTAGCTCCCTCTGTACCAAGTCCCATCACTTTTCCCAGTTTAAGGCCTTTCTCTTCAATGTTTGTTTTGAACTTTTCAGAAATAGCTTTGCCAGTTGCATATTAAAGTCTGGCGTTTGTTACAAAGTGAGTAGATGGTTCAAATGTTTCTGGATCAAGAACACGGCCATAGATAGCCGCCTTTTTTGGACAGCTGTGTCAGTGCTTTTATCAATGAACAGGCTCACAAATGGAGACTTAAGCAGTTTGTTGTCAATCTCATTCCGTATCACTGTAGCAATTGAATCCAGCCTTTCATTTGCTGTCATATCACTTGTTTAAGTTGCATTTTTTCCATGAGCGAGTTGAGCTACGTGCGGGCACTGTAACTGTGCAAGCAAAGACATACGACTTTCATACTTGTGCATCGGAAGCTGTTCCTTTGCCGCCCAGTATACTGCTTTCAACTAGCACTGCCTCTTCTTTTTTGTCGAGAGCTTTTCTCAGTGCACACTGGAATTCACCCTGCATTGCATCGGCTCTCAAGGTGTCAACATGATCGTGGTGAGATACGTGTCGTTCAAGCGTAGAAGATCGAAAGTTATCCGTTCCTTTGGTGAATACAATGTTTTTTTTTGTGTTTCACACAAATTGAGCATAACATACCTTTGTCTTCATCATACTGTAGCCACGGATGAGAATTTTTCCAGTCCGGACGGAATTTTCTCACAATGGTACTTGTTGAGACCGTCGGCTTGACTGGAAGTTCTGCAACTTCTGAGGGGTGACTCGCTGTTGTACTAATTTCTCCTCCTTCGTCATTTGTTTCCTCCAGTTCACCGTGATCTTCACTTTCACTTGCCACTCTTTTTGGCGTAAAAAAAAAAGACTCAATTTTTGCTGGCGTTTCATGAAACTAAAATTAACGTAGACACAAGAACACACCCTGAATGAAGCGTGAATCGATCGTCTTAGTAGCGTCCAGTCTCTCGGAATTGGAATGCCTGATACCAAAAGTACTCGTACAAACGTAGTCTGAAACACCAGTCATTTTGCGATTTCGCGCACTCGTATAAGACTAGTAAGCACACATATTTCTTTTTAAGGGGGCCAAGGTATTAATTATGCTTAAATAAAGGGGGGGGGGGTGGAATCAAACCATCGTTAAATACCACACATTTATCCAATTGTAAAACATAAGGCATCATTTTAAAGCTTTTTTATTGGTCTTCCGTTATATGTTATTTTTAGCTGACATTGCATAAAGGCCTTTGTGCTATTACTATAGAAGCCAAAAACCACTTATTTACAAAAATACACATAAAAGAGTAAAAAAATGCAAGAATGAGTTCATTTTCACAGAAAATGTTCTTCAGTTAAAGGCAAATGTTAAGAATTAAACAGATATGTAATCAGCAATTTAATGGTTACCATAGTAACCAAAAGACAGGGTTTTTTTGCGTGGGCCTGTATATTACAAAGTTATCAAAATCTGTTCAACTCATAACATGACAGATTATTTCAGAAGTCTATCCTGAAAATTTGATAGGAAAATATTTAATTTCTTTAACATTAGAAGTGTTTGAAGAACCCCAAGTAAGAAATGAGCTACTTTTGAGAAAAAGAGACATAAAGTCAAGGTATGTGTTTTCAGTGTAATTTACAAGATTTATCCTCATTCCGAACTTAATGGATGAATTAAATACCAGTTATTAGGTAAAACAATTGCTGCTAAGTAATTTCAGTCAAGAAAATATTGTCTTGAGAGCCTTTTCCAATTATTTTGCTATAAACAGGCAAAATGTTAATGAATCCCCAGGTACTATCAGTATCACGTTTATCGCAGCAAAATGTTTACAAGTCTTGAAATTCAATTTTTTAGATTACTTCTATTTTTTTTTTGCAGCTGAAACACTTTGAGCTATTTTGGGTTCGCTAGTTGCCTCAACTCCCTAGCCAAAGCCCCCCCTTTCATACGCTGGGTCCTCTTTGTCTTGTTGCTTTTCAGCTTCATTCTTTCTTTTTTGCCGCAGCTGTGCTATTCTTTTTTATTGCTTCTGGGGTTTGTTTTTTAGTTGCATGATAAAGCCTGGTAAAATTTCTGTTCTTTAAGGCTGGTATGGTATGGTCAGCTGTTGTCAATTTCATTCGTTTTAGACGATTCAATTCTGAAAGAGCCCCATCATTGAAATAACACTTAGCTGCTGCTGCTGCTGCAGTTTTGATTCTTATAAGTCCACAATAGTGGTGCTTTGGTGCTCAGGTCCACACAACTGAGTTCACTGATTCATTGTTGTATTGTGTATAGCCTTCTAGGCATTTAGAAAGAAGTATTCTGTTACTAAGTCTGGTAAACAGGGGTTTTAGAACTTCAAGGAAGACTTTTGGCAAACAATTCTCATCCGAATAAGTTTTCTTGTCAAGTTTTTTGGCTTTATCTTGTTGCCATTTACACGAAGACTGCTTTCCTTTGTGACAGTATTTATGTTGACCCTGAAGGTCATCTGACTTCACTGAATGGTACAAAATAGCCCACACAGCATTTACCATGGCATCTAAATTCCCTGCATTACTTCTAATTGCCATACCATAGTACTTGTTGATTCAATCGCGGCACTGTAGGCCTTACTATCTCCATCACCAACAAACTTTGTATATTTGATGTTGAGAGTTTCGATTGACCTTATCCATATTTTACTGCAATATCTACCTCCATGGCAGCAGATGACTTGTCCAAATTCTTGCTGCAAACACCACTCTTTGTTTGATTGTCATACCAGGCAAGATATTCATCATTAGTTGGGCTAAGATTTGCCATCCTTTTACAGCCAGGACAGAAATTGCTATCAACATCAAAGTCGAGAACTTTTCCCGTACTGGTGCTGATGGCAAACCCTACCCCACAATAAGATGAATGCCCTCGCCTGGCCCATGTTCCTTCATAGTTGACGGTTTCTTCAATAAGAACATCATCCTCAAGGTTTTCGCCATTTTCTTTTCTCTTTTGCCTGATAGCATCAGCAGCCCTGGCCATACTTGCTTTGCTTTCAGCGATCGTGGCATTATGAATTCCTTTTGCATGCAAGTTCTACGATTTTTCATCCACTGGTGGGGGCATATTCATTGATGAGCAAAACTTTTCCAGATCTGCTCGTTTGTGGCCCATCTCTCCCATAGAAAACACGGATCGCCTGTTGACTTCATACGAGCGACCACGTAGCAAGTCTCTCAACTGAGATGTGTGTAAAAATGTTTCCTCCTCAAAGCTGTCACATTTCAAAAATAGATGAGAATAAAGTCCGTTATAGGCATTTTCATTCTCGTACAAAAACAGCTTTCCTTCTTTGCAAACTGCACAGACTCTAGCAGTGTAAACAGTAGCTGCGAGGCACTCCAGATCTTGTAATCTGTAGGCACGATGTTTCCCACTGTACGTCTCGATTTTGAATTTTCTCTGTCTCAAGTTTTTGCTTGGACTTTTCTCAGCCTCTGGACAGCTCTGATCAGTTTCCTTCAGTTAAAAACTAAATTTCGAATCATCTTTTGCTGTTGAAGCACTTGAACATGGCTGGCCAGACGAAGAATCATTTGATCCTGAAGGCAAAACCGCTGTTGTCACTTTAGCGGCCGAAGCTTGTCCTGTAGGAGTATATCGAATGCCAGGAAATCCTTTACTTTTCGGTCTATACTTCGTTGATCAGGCAATCAAATTTGTTTCTATATTTCTTTAGAACTGATCGTAAGAGGCCCAATCCACCCAAAGCATTAATCAGAGCCCTTAACTGTTTCAAAATGAGAACAGATGTTGTAATAACTAAAACCTGGTGTTGTTCTCCTAGACCGTGTCACGGTCGGAAGTCATTGTAATTTAGAGATTTTAGTTACCAATTTAAGGAAAATTAATCATATTAAAAGTGAGGAAAGAGATTATATTTTAGATCGTTTAAACTTTTTTTATCTGAAAAAATTTGACTTGTTTCTAAAAACTAGTGGAACTAGTCTTGATCCACCCCTGGTGAATGACCACTGTTGTGAACGTAGGTGGCTAAAGGTGCAGCTCTTTTGGTTACAACTTGAAATCCAACTGTAACCGAAGACATGTTGCTGGCTTCATCATAGCCTTGGCTGCATATGTTTTGCAAGTTAAGACCAAGGTCTAGAAGCGCTTTCTTGATTTTTGAGCGAATTTTATCACCTGTGATCCTTTCCAGTTGCATGAAAGAAATAAATGTCTCAAGGATGTCATCAGTAGTTTGCTCAACATAGCGTAAACAAAGGGAAAGCTGCTCTATGTTATGGCTTGTAACTTCATCAATGATTATAGCAAAAAAAAACTAGCTTCTTTGATCTCGTTGATGATGTTTTTAAGAACAAATTTTGCTAAAATGTCAATAACCTCATTATGAACCAAAGGAGATGTGTATTTGGCATTCCTCATTTCAGGTGAAGTGAGATGCACATTCAGGTATTCATCATATTTTCCCAGCAGCTGTAGAAGCTCCAGAAAGTCCCCGTGGCTCTCATGCTTATTTAAGTTTTCATTTGATGCTCTTGAAGCTATACACTGTTTAGCACAGGATAAAACAACTTCAAAAACGCTTTTTTGCTTCTTTCTGTCCTATAGAACTACTACTGTTGTCTCGGGATGTTCAATGCTGTAGATCATTTGATCTCCCTTTTCTTGTGTGTTCATGTGGTAAGGATGCTTTTCATGTTCTTGGCATTTTTCATGCTGCTTTTGCCAATTTGTAAACGGCTGGATAACAAAACTTCCTTTGTTTGTTTTGTTTTGACAGAATAACACGCAAAATATACAACAAAGGCTGTCCAAGTCGGTACTATAACGAAGCCATTGATGCCTTTGCAATAACTTGGGGTTGAAATTTTCTATTTTTCCCACCGTGGAAAAAAATATTAAAGTTATAACCCTCGGGTGGTATAATGTGATTTCTGGCAAGATTATACTTTTCCTCTGGCTTAAGGAGCTCAATCGCGTTGTCGATTTCCTTTACGGTCTTGGTCCCAACTATTTCACCTATGTCACATTCCATCGTCCCTTTAAAATAATCAGATTGAATTGTTTTTTTAATAGGTATGAGGATCATGCGCGTAATTGATTTTAATATGCTCTTCAAATGGCCCGTTGACTAATGAAGAATTTGTGCAGTTCGTGGGAATCCATTTTATTAGTTCTCGAGATTAATCGAACGATTCATTCTTTTTAAATTTGTATGACTTGTTGGAGAATTAGGATTTACTGCTGATGGAGAATTGTCAGTTGGAATGCCAGAAAGGACTTCATAGTAAGTAGGTGCAGCATGTGCATCAACATTTATTTACAGAATACAAAATTAACAACTGTTATCAATGTAATAAATAAACAACCAAACGGAAAATATAATTCATCATCATTGACGTCATAAAATTATATGGCAATTATATGACATTTGGGTTAAAAAAAACAAGTACATTAAGGTGGCAACTTAAAGTGTTACGTTTACTTACCTTCTTTACGTTGTTTGGGTACGAATAAATCATGGATGGATTGACAGGATTCTACTGGTTTTCTTCTTTCTCGCTGCGTCTACTCACGGCGGCCCATGATTGATGTTAAGAATACCTCGAGTCTTCTTTAATTTGTCAATTCAGCATGTATCAGTAATTGTCAATCTTCACTATTCTAGCAAAAGCTTTTGGATGAATCCTTTTCATGTCATCGTCACTCATGATGCCCAGTAATATCGAGAAGAATGTAATTGTAATGGCCGCCACTAAATGGCTGCTAGTAACTTGTCGGTCACGTGCATACTCTAGTGCTAGTCTCCTGTGAGTGAAACCACAGGTATTAGGCAACCCAACGCATTATTGAATAAAAAGAAAGTAAAGATAGGGACCGAGATAACAATGTTTTCTTTTTTTAGTAAAATATTTTTCAACTAAAATAATTTAAAATAAATACTTGTGACAAAAGTGAACCTTTTGCTCCAATGGGGGAGGGGGTGTGCACGTGCACCCAGTGCTCGTCCCCCCTTGTTGTGGTCATGGGTGATCTTGTAAGCTTAAGTAACCTTAAGGCCATTTAAAAGAATGGAGGTTTATCATCAGCTGAAAACTGGACTGGAAACGAGTTTGTAAAACAAGCATTTTTAAGATTTCCAAACAACACTTATCAAGTTTTATGATCTAAATACAATACGTTTATTGGTAATATGCAATACATAATTGAAAAATGAACAAAGCAACGTTTTCTTGTGGTCCAAATGTTACTGTGGTGTGGTTACTCGAGCCTCGACACTTGTTTTCCTGTAGTAGGGACCTTGCTTTTCTTTTTGTTGAGGCACATACAGCAGCTCGAGTAGAAATCAGGAAGAACATCAGAAAGCCTGTCCAAATTAGGAAAACCTGTACAAGGGCATTGTTGTCTCCATCGATGTTGGTAAATAAGCTATCGTAAGTGTAGTCCAGTCCTTCTAACTCCTGTTCTGTTTTATGCACCTTTGTTTCTTTAATACATGTTTTGAACAAAATACTCGCTACTTTCCATATTTCTCACGCTCCACTACTAGTTTGGTGTCTGCAGTTTGAGCACGGACTTTTTATTAATAATAATAACTAGAAATATTTGGAAATTAGGGAAGTGGGTTCGATGGGATGGGATTGGTTACGACCTTGGGTGTGATTAGGGATAGGTGGTGTTATGAGAAGGGGTAGGGGATGGATTGGGAATTAATTAATTGTGACAGTTAAGTATTCATTCTTTATAAAAACAAGGCATTGGCTTGTGATAATTGTGATGTTCGTTATCAATGGGAATTTTATATTGAAGGTCATCGATAGTTGGCGGTGAAATAATTTTGCTAGTGAAATATTGTTGTATTTTTTTGACTGCCTGAAAATATTCAAGGAAAGTGGAGTTTTGGTATTTTTAGTTTGTCATAAACGAGTTACAAAGAGAAACACAACTACGTTTAATAGCTCAATATAAGGCTTACTTTAAAATTGATAATTATTGGAACAAAACTAAATAAACATGAACGTAATAATAGCATTTCAGTGGTTGAACGTCCTTAGTGACATTGGTCAGTGCAACATAACCTCAAACAAAACAACTATGGTAAATTGCAAAATACTGAGCTTACTTTAAAATTATCAGTAAAACATTTCATAGGTTCAACGCCCTTGTTGACCATGGTCAGTTCAACATAACTTCACTGATTTGGTTTGTTAAAGTGTCATAGGTTATTTTGAAAAGTGTTGAGTGACATTGAAGAAGTAAAGTTATTACTTCATCATCTGTTATGGGGGCAGTTCAATATCAGGATTGATGAGTTGATGTAAAGGTGGAGGTTCTTGGAAAAACTTTATGGTTTGACTAGAATACGTACAGCCCAATTGGCTTTGCATGTTGTTGGTAACTGTATTAAGGGGCATGAGTTGCAGTAAGCTTTGTTATCTGTAGTGATATTTACAGCTTTCTTCTGACAGGAAATATAGCACAGAGACTTTGAAACTTGTTGAACGCCTACATTTATGCCACTTACTTTGGATGTTGTGCCAAATTCATCTTCATAGTCAGCAAGGGGTGAAGTATATGGAGTATCTTCTGCTGCTTCCATTTTTTCGTTTCTTGGTGTATTGAGAGAGTGTTCAAATTTTGTAATCTCTACTCTGACACTGTTAAAGACACAGGTTTTATTGAGTTCCAGAATATCCACGAATTTCTCCAAAGGACAATTTTGACATGAGCTGTTGGGTCAGCTTACTGCACACGTTTTTACAACTTTAGCTTTTATACATGTTAACGTCTCAGCTGCTAGTTTATGAATCGATATATTGAGTGGTTTCCCAGTTGTGATGCTCGTCAGATCTTCTGAGAAGGGGACGTCGATTTTCTTCTTGTCTAGTTGTCTGACTTTTGTGATTTTTGTAATTTCAAAATTATCACTTCCATTATTGGGTCGTTGGTAGTAGTAAAGTTTAACAGGACTCCTTGTTGATGCGATTGCGTCCAACTCCCCTCGGATTGATTTGTCATTACACTGAACATCGCAGTTGAAGTATTTTCTTTTAGATAAGGATGATGCTTTGATAGGTGAGATGTTTTGAAGGTAACTTGGATAAAGAGTAAATAGGCTTACAAGCTCCGATCTTTGAACACAATCTCACTCAAAATTCTCTTTGCCCCACATGCTCAACTGTAAACCTGAAAAAACCTCGTTGCTACCGAACTTTCCAACACGACTTCGACTGCTGCAAGTCAGCGTGATGAAAGTCATTGAATTCCCTCGGTTGAAGTGACAATTCAAAGTCTAAATCAATATTTGCTCTTGATTCTGAGACGAAACACAAAGTTTCATTCCTATTGATTACATGAGTTCAAAATTTTCTGATATTGTGATAAATATCTCTACTCATATTCCTACGCACTAGTTTTGAAATTAGACAAATCAACAAACTTTTACTCACCTGCAAAATACAGACGTATCCAAGTCACTGGAAGAACGTCGCTGATCAATGTTAGGTACCGATGGCCTTTGATTGCACAAAATCGAGGCATTACTGTACCAGCCGGCCGGCAGTACATAATATACTTATCAAAATGCTCTGATAGATTCAAGCCCTGAAACCACGGGCAACTTCAAGATTACAATTCTTTCTCCTTTGTCGAATGAAAATAAAACATTTGGTGTGACACAAAAAACTGATGCAGGCGCAGGTGATAAAGCAGGATAGTTTTTATAAAATGGCCTAATTTTTGAAAAGCCAGGTTGCCAGTTACATTTAGTACTACCAAAATTCCTGGTTGATTACCCACACCACTCTATTTTGATTGCAAGAAGTAAAATAAATCAGCAGATTACCCGCAGTGGTAGATTACCCCCACCCACAAACAAAGGAATATACAAAAGAGCTAAAGTATTTACAAATTTGAAGTGATTTAAAAATTCTTCGAAAGGCTCCCCTCGTTATTCCAAGTAAAAAGCATAAAATTTCCACGTTATTTAGCTGCCAAAAAAGCCAAAAGTATTCTTTTACCTACAATCTCCTCACTTTTAGTAGTTAAGTTTTGTATCCAATTTAGTGATGTTTTAGACTAGAATTGGCTGCATTTTAGTGTTGCATCATGCCATCGCAATCATTCTGCACCATTTTTTTAGGTCAAAGAGAGGCTGGAGCAAATGCAAAAAGGCTCAAAAGGGGTGCGGTAAGGTATAGACAAAAGCTACCCAAGACAGAAAAAGCAACTTTGAATAACGATATTTTAATATGGAAAGGCACTCTTCCAAATTATCTTGCAATTCTAAAAGTCTGAAAAGTTCATAGCTTTGAAAAATGCTAAGAAATCAAAAATCAATACAACTTAACTGCATTTATCTTATTAAAAAAGCCTTTAAAACTATAAAACATTGTCTATCAAAAATATAAATATTTCTAATAACACATCTTAGATAACTATGTCAGACTGCTGTAATTTTCTGTTCGTTATCTGTCTTCAAGACAGGGGGGGGTCAGCAAACGCCAAATGCAAAAAGCTTGATTTAGTCTAGGAAGTCTGGGGGCATGCTCCCCAGAGAAAATTTTAAAATTTGTGTAGCAAGAATTGCTATAATTGCACTTAAAATTTTAAATCATGATATGTTTTTACCATCGATATGCGAACATTTAAAATATTTATATTGTTGAAGGGAAGCTAAATTTTTAAGATGGTTCCATCTCCAGTTGTTTGAGTTTCATACTACAGCAAAGTTCAGAAGCTATTGTTGACCATAATGGCATTCATTTCAATATTGTAACTTTACGAACAAAATAAGATGAAAAAGATGGAATTGAATGCAAAGCTACAAATGTCACTCTTGTTAGATATAACTATTGGAATCTTATCATGAGGTCTGTTTCTTTGAAAATGCCAAAGTTACGCTTTCTCATTAGCAACAGTGAGCAAAGAAATTTTATCTGTTCTTACCTTGTGCGTGTTGATTGTCAGATTAATTTTAAAAAACGTTCCTGCGACATGTTTCAACCCAGGCAAGTCTTTATTTGTCCCTGAATATTTCTGAAACATTAATTATTTGCTGGATTAACCGAATAAGGCAACAGATTCACACAACTTCAGCTATCATTGTTTTTCTTGGTGTTTATATCGTCAAAGCAAGTGAAGTCGTCACTGCTGTTTGCTTTCATAAGATTTGAAACATTCAGTTGAGCGTCCAAAAAGAGGCAAGTACAGTCGTCTGCATAATTTTTTTTCATGAATGCTCTTTCTGCTTAGTATTCCTGATTCTTTAAAACGTTAAGCAATAAAGACTCCATTGTTGTATAAGCTTTGAAGCTAGACTGGTCGAAGTACTTGTCGATGGCGCTCGTCTTGAGATCTATGGATTCAAAGTAGATCTTCTGGTTGTAGCTTTCCGGTGTTTCAGGATAGTAAGGTGCCCCAGCTCCTGTTTCATACCTATCAGGAACAGGTTGCTTTCGGGGCAGCATAGATTCAGCCATAGATTCGTGTTTCTCATTCTTCTTAAGGACATCCTCATAAATCTTGGAAATTTCTCATTAGTTTCTAAGTCTGACAGTGATTGGTTTGTCAGGCCACCAAGATGATTTGTACTCATCACTGAAATTTTCTTCGCTTGTAGTGCTTTTGAGAGATAATCTGTGTACAAATAGATGGTTGCACATAAATTTAATTTTAAAAAAATCAAATTTGTTCATGTGGGCTTGACAGTCAAGCATCCGGCCACGAACTTTTGCATCTAAATTATTTCCTTTCAAACACAACTCCCATTCTTGCAAAAGCGTAGCATAGTTCTCTTTTATTGTGCCAAAGCTGCTTGCACGAACGGTCCACTTTAGAGAAATGTTCAGTATTTCTTTCGCCGTTCTGTCTTTTCCCTCAATATTTTCTTTTTTTCACACAGAGGATTTTCACGTGTTAGGGCAAATTTAATAAGGGTGGTAATTTCAGTTTCTAGTCATATCTATGAGATTCAAGCGTAAAGAATAGGCATAACAGTGCTGTGGGAGTGTCAACACATCAGATATAAGATCAGCTTTCTGTAACATATGAGCAAAATTATTCATTGCTGGCGTGTTTCCTCATGTGTGCAGTGCACTCTATGGAAAGCACAAAATTGAACTACAATCTTATCAACGGTTTATTTTACAATAAAGTTTTATCAGTTACCAAACAAACAAATAAATAGTATGAGATTTTGAAAAACACGTACTTGAATACCTACAACTTCAGGCTGATCAAACTTTTTGAAGAAATGTGAAATCTCTGTTTTCTTTTCAGTGGTTGTTGTATTTAAAGATCCAGTTTCTTTATTCATGTTTCTGCATATGGGATACCTGTATGTTGTCCACTCTCGTCTGGAAATCTCTTTAACAATCTTAGCAAAACTGCGTTATCCCCTCTTGTGTTATTAAGATTGTAAATAAAGTTCCTCAATATACTTACTTAAAAACTTTAAAAAAAAATTTCAATCGCTATCTGTGACCTTTCTCAGAGTGGAAATTTGCTTGATGTTTTATAAGGCGACAAGTTAAGCATTTGCTTCACAGACCTTTTCTAGACTTGAAGGAGTTCTTTTGTTTCATTAATAGAGTTGTTATCTTCCTCGGACTGCAAAGATTCCAAAACATTTCTCTGCTTTAAATTATAAATTTTCTTTTCTTTTATTTCTACCTATTTCGGATAGGAGTCATTATTTGTAGTTTCTGCGTGTTGTTTTATTGCTAAGATGTTTTCAGGGTGCGTGCCAGGCTTGTGTTCACTGTCCCAGGAATTCCAAGATCTTTTTGATTTATCTAACGTTTTGACTGGTTTAAAATCTGTTTTGATATGAAATTTATTTGAAATTCTTGCCACAAGTTCTAAAACACTTTGGACGTATGGTATTATGGCAAAAGTTTTTTTGTTGATTTTTTTTTTGCGATATTTTTCTATAGTGGTAAGTTGAACACCGTAAATTTTAGGTATGCTTATATGGTATTATGTGTAGATAAATGTAATGGTAATGCGTTTGGTGTGACATATTTTATGGAGGCTTGAGAGTTGCTGCAGTTTCGACACCAGAATGCTCCAATAACAAATTGATAATTCTTTTGCTATCATTGAAAACGTTTTGAACATCTTTTTTGGTAACCCGAAGGCCAAAACTGTTGGTAGAAGAACCAGCCCACGTAATCCCACATTAGACATTTCTCTTCTACTGTGATTTCAAGTCGCTTGTTAAATTATGGTTTAATTGAATCGGATATTGGCTCGTTTGGCCACCCATTCATTGTGAATTCTAGCACTCTTGAGAGAATGGGATCAGTGCTTGTTGCATTTCGCACATTGTGAGCACTTACCGGCAATGATTCAATTTGTGAGGTGTTTATCAGCTTCACTTCGTCAACCTTTTGAATATGTTGGGTCACTTGAAGTGGAAGACGTGACAAACAGTCGGCATTGGTGTGTTTCTCTGTTGACCGATACTGAATTTCGTACTGATAAGCCGAAAGTTTTAGGCCCATCTTTGCATTCGTGCTGCGGCTAAAGTAGAAATTCTGCTTTTCGGTCCTAACAAACTTAACAATGGTTTGTGGTCTGTTACTAGCAGAAATTTGTGACCATATAAATACTGATGAAACTTCTGAATTCCAAATATAATTGACAGACTTTCCTTTTCTAATTGATTGTAATTCCTTTCACTCTTAGTTAACTTGCGTAAACTGAAAGCTATGGGCCTTTCGTTGGAATTTGGCAAAATATGCGAAATTACTGCTCCGATACCATAAAAACTAGCGTCAGTATCTAGTTTTAGTGGTAAGTCTGGGTTATAATGCATCAAAACTGGCGCACTGGTAAGTTTCTGCTTTAATTCATCAAATGCTTTCTCTTGATCTGACCTCCATTGAAACTGAACGGATATGTTATGGTCGAATACTGAGGAATAAATTTAGCGTAATAATTGACACATCCCAGAAATGAACGTAATTGATTCTTATCTTTGGGAGCTGGCGCGTCACGAATAGCCTCGACTTTTTTTTCAATTGCATGCAAGCCGTTTGCGTCTATTCTATACCCTAAATA
>JAOTRI020104359.1:0-13771 GCA_028564885.2 Zoanthus sanctaehelenae
ACAGTCGTTTCTGAGCCGCCGTACAAAAAGCAAAAAGCCGACAAAGTTTTGTTCTTTTTGCTGTTCAAATATTTTCCCGGAACAAAAAAACTCAATTCTTCAGGTTTTAAAAGGTTCAACAATTTGATAGTTGTGAAAAGACCAATTCTTTTATTTGACTTCAGTTCTCCTTTAACTCTTTGCACTTTTTGGGATTTAATCTCATATGGTTGGCATCCGCCCACGAGGCAATGTAGTCGAGATCTGACTGTATTAAGGAATTGCTGTGCCTTGGAATGATCTCGGAGATGGTCACATCGTCCACGTACTTCCAGTGGTTGCACGTAGGCGGAATAAGATCATTAACCATAACAAGAAAGAGTATGGGACCTAGTTTTGTCTCTTGAGGAACTCCAGCGTTGACTCTGGCCCACTCAGAAACAAATTCCCCTAGTTTTACTCGTTGTTTACGGTCAGACAAAAAACTAGAAATCTATGGGAGGATAGATCGGCAGACGCCCAGGTCGATTAGCTTCAAGAGTAGGGTATTAAGGTTGATACGATCAAAAGCCTTATTAAAGTCTAGGAAACAAATGCGCAGGTGGAGGCCAGGGGTGTCATGTTTCCCCAACCAGTGGTGCAACATCTCCAAGAGGCAATGATTTTTTGATGTGCCCTTCAGACAACCGAACTGTTTGGGGTCAATCTTGGCCCTGATATCTTGCAGTAACCCTTCAACGACAAATTCCTCAAGGACTTTAGCAAGGCAAGAAATCACTGAGAAAATTACTTTCTTGAGTTGGAGGTGACTCCTTAGGGATAGGCAAGATATCTGCGTCTTTCCAGATACAAGGGGCGCGACTAGAGAATAGAGAATGGTTGAAAATCTAAGTAACCGGGTCGGCTAGCTCATATGCAAACTCCTTCAAAACACGGGGTGGGATGTTGTCAGGTCCCATAGCTTTAAAGGGTTTAACAGTGAGTAATTGTTTGCATATTTGACCGGTATGTAGCAAAGGAACTTGCTCAGCTGCTGGTAAAAATGCCGGTAGCTGGGTTAACTCAAGAGCAGGTATGTCAGCATTCACCGAGATGAAGAAGTTTGTTAAAACTTCAACAACTTCAGTGTTTTTTAAAATTGAGCCATTCCTTTCAATATGGATGGGTGTGGTGTTATTCGATCTACCTTTTTGTTGATAGACTTCCACCAGGATCTAGCATCGGTCTTTTTCAGGTGCTGGACTTTATCCGAGTAAAACTTTTGTTTTCTTGTCACGATTTTTAACTTGACTTTATCCCGATTGTGACACCATAGAGGGGTGTTGCCGCTGTGGAAGGCCCGCTGACGTTTCACGATTACGGACTTAAGAGATGACGACATCCAAGGCTTGTAAGATGGATGTAATTTAACAGAACTTAAAAGGGAAAAATTTATTAATACCTTGAGAGATCTTTGAAGTGAAATCCGATGCCAGGATATCAATAGAACGATTCAGACTTACTATGGGCCAGTCCTGTGAAATAAGCCAACGGCCAAACGCATCACACCCAGAGCTCGGAAAAGCGGCGCCGCCGGCGCTTAGTAGTGCAAGGGCGCGCAGTACCATTATTTTTAGGGTACCATTTAATTACTTTATGATCGGAAGTACCAACAGGAGCGAGAGTTTTTGCCTTAGCATAGAACGAATGGATATTAGTAATGACTAAATCTAAAATAGCGACATTCCTAGTGGGTTCTAAAACTACTTGAGACAAGTTATGGCTGCTAAGTAAATCGGAAGTATCTAAGTTGTTGAAGTCCCTAAATAACGCAATAGCGCAATCTGGATATTTATTTTGGACGCTATTTAATGTCTCTTCTAAATAGGCCGTGAGGTCACCCTGATCCTGCATTGACTTGTCGGGAGGATTATAAACAACTCCTGCGATGATGCGCGTGATGGATCTTGGTAGACGTGTGGGCCTAATCCACAGCCATAAACACTCAAACGCGGGGTTTTCGAGATCTGGCCAACGTTTGCAAGGAACAACATTTGATACAAAAGCACAGACGCCACCTCCTCTACTATAGGATCTATCGCGCCGGAACAAAGAATATCCAACAATATCAAGAAGACTGCTGACCATTCCACCATGTAACCAGGACTTGGAAATTGCGATAACATCAGTATGAAACTGGCGCAGAAGGAGTTTGAGTTCTTTAATCTTAGGAGCCCACGATCTCACATTGGTTGAGAGAAAACTCGGTAATTCGGCTGTCTTGTGCTGTGTAAAGGGCCTTAGTTCGATGCTTTTTAAGTTTGAGCGTTTTTTAAGCTGTTTTTTATGGTTTGTTGCGGTCGAATATCCATGAGACACTGGAGAATTGAAGCGTTATGTAATTCTGACTGAGATGTTATGACCAACATTCCGAGCGTGCATTTCTGCTTGTGTGCGCGCAGATGGTGTTGGTTGTGACGAAGAAAAGATTTCGAAGTGTTAACTTGAATAAGTGTTAACTTGAATAAATGATGAACTTTGAAATCGTCCAGTATCATGAACATGAATACTAATAAGGTTGTTTTGATATGAACCAGAATTAAAGTTCCATGTTAAAACCAATACAGGAATCCTTCGGTAAAGCCGTGAGTGATTAATACTTTGAAGAAGGCCAACTGATGACAGTTTCTTGGCCAGTCTGTTGTCAAGTTTCGTTTTGCAACAAGAAGCTCCGATTTGCAAAAGTTGAAACGGTGTGTAGAATCTCGTGGAAACTGAAATACGGTTTGTTTGTTCTAATGACACAGGTCCAGGATGAGGATGAACGTCACCACAGCAGAGCAAGTCATAGCCAGAACCAAGAGCAGCTTCATTCTGTTCTAGAGCAATTGTAGTTAGGCCTCGCTTAAACCATCGAATAACCGGGAACTTTAGGCAGCCGTATTTATAGCAAACTTTAGTCTTGTTTATACCAAATGAGTGCGATAGCCGGTAGTTAACCTCTTTAGAAAGCCCTTGGGTAGTATTAGGGCTAATGGTCTCAGCTAAAAAGCTCAAAAGGACAGAATTAAAGAGATCCTAAAGTGGACACAGCTTTCCGCCATTAGGTCCCAGTCCGAATCAGTTGTTTTCTTAAAGAAAATGACTTTATAAACTAATTTAAAGTTTGTACAAAAGTTATTTCTGAATGGCCAATATCTATTAGAATATTAAGACTGAAATATTCCTGCCACTTTGGTGGTGACAAATGTCTCAGTTGGCAAGATTGTTTATCCTGCATGTGTAGCAGACTTGAAAAGCATATATTCAGGCGTCGCAGTTTGTGTGTAACATTGCACCTGAACGATGATTGCACTCCACGCACTTTACCTTTGCTTCACATTTTTTTGTCTCTGTGGTATTCAGCTGTGTTTATCAATTGTGTCTTGCTGATACAATCTAATAAGGTGGAAATAGCTGCCACAGCAGAACATTCAATCTCGTTCTATTGGGATTTACGCTATTTAATTAAAAGTTTAGTCTAAATCATGCTGTAAACAGCGTCGCAGTTTTCAGGATTGTCAGTTTCTGTAGTTGTGCGACAATCGGGTCTTGTCACATAACAGGGAGTGTACGTAACACAAATCAGAACATTTGTGCTTCAATAATAAAGAATAAGAACGGACCTTCTCCATCTAAAGATGGTAGTGAGATTATTGTGCCCTACAAGTAAGCTAATGCTTTATAGGGTTGATGAATAAAAAAAATGATGTAAAGATATACATTTTATTAAGCATCAAAGAGGACTATTGTTTATGTTGACTCATGTCGAACCGCCGTGTTATTTTGCTCAAATTCGTGTGCCTTGACAAAACTTCATGCTACGTGTAAACCAGATGAGATGTCAGATGTAAACACTAGCATAACGCAATTATAAATTACTGGGTCAAGTGAAATAGAATGAAATACACACTTTTCCCTAAATCAGGTCATTGCGGAAGAGACCCTACTTCCTTGTTAAATCATTGTTTTTCACCAACAGCAAAAAGAGACAACGTATTTCGGCAAAAAATAACTAGGTCAAGAAAATGAATCGTAATGGAGACAATCTTGATTTCAAACGACATAGTGTTATTCTTCACCTTCAGTTTTCTCAACCAGGTCTCGAAATTAGCTCTTTTTTCAAGTTGCCAGCTGGCCACCAGAGGCAAAAATTTGGTGGCCAGAGCACATGTTTTAGTGGCCAATATCATAATATATATTTTCAACGTGTAATCCATACAGATGAGCTAATACCTATTAAAAAGCTCTAATTTCCGACTTTTTTTCTTGCTTTTAATACTGTGTAATGCTTTCTTACTTTGATCTGCATCATCAGGATCAGTTATATCTGCAACGTTTCTCTTTCCAGCAACAGAACAAAAATCTAAAATAGATCCTGCCTTAGGTCTTTGCACACAAAAACAATAAGAACAAGACGCGGCGGAAACAAGGCCTACCACGTGCTTCAAAACCTGCGCCTACGAACATTTGTGTGTACATTATGGCGACGTAAACATAGCGATTTTTATATTAGTATTACGTCCGCATCTGTTGTTGTGGTTGCAAGAATAATTGCATTTGTGTCCAGATTTGTTTGCCCAAGAAAGCAGATAAACTTCATTTGTTCATCACAATGTTTACCATTTTTTTAGAAACAATAACTTTTAGTTTATCAGTCGCAAAGATTCCACACAATCTTTTAATGGCCAGCTGGCCACAAGTTCAAAAATTCTAGTGGCCAGCGCTTATTTTTTGGTGGCATTGGCTACCTATAGGTGGCAAGTTCGAGCCCTGAAAACGCAAGTGCGTTTTTACAGCTCGCAGTTTTGTCCTTGGTTACTAATTTTAAAAGTGCTGGAAGCCAAAATTACAATGTACGACGACATAGTACGGACCCGGCGATGTCGATGGAGTGGGACGACCAGAGCGTGAGCTCTGCACTTGATTGACGATTCATTTGTTTTTAAACAGTACGTGCTCGGTGTCAGTTGACACAAAAGTGGACATTGAAAATGTTTCCAGGGGACCACATAAAAAATTCCGAGCACAATTGGGTAACATCGAGTGACCGTATAATGTTAAGGATTTGCATACTATTTTGGACGAATGAGCTTCCTGTGGCGCAAGATAGTACCGTGAGCAAATTCGATTTCATGGGCGAGCTGGCGGGCTAGCAATTTCGCCTACATTACTGTATATGTAATCAGCGGCTGTCTTAGTTTCTTGCTGTCTCCAGGCGAAGATGAGTTTGCAAAGTTTATCATGTTGAATCAATGTGTCTCGAGAAAGTATTCATCAATGTCGCTTTAGCAACATTTCTAGAGAAAAAAGTGTGTTTCTATGAGTCTTTCATCTTTCTTATGTGATTTGTGTGATATTTCGACGTGGATAACAGAGACCCTGGATCCTCTTTTAATCGAAGGAGATTTCATGTTCTTGAAAGCAAAGACGATTTCTCTGAATTATCGGGCAAATCGAGTCCTTTGGTCTACACAGAATAAATCGCCCGAAGTGGCAAGTTTACGATAATTTCATTTATTGCCATTTCATGTTGATTTCATGTTTATTAACATTTAAATTGTTCTTCTAAATAAATTGTATAATTATATTTTCATTCAAATGGTGATTTCATCTTTTGTGTGTGTCCTTTTTGTATTTAATTTTGTTTATTAACATGCAGTGGGATTGTCTATGAACAACGACTCTTTGATAATTTTAATAATACAAAAACATTTTTGCAGTTCGGATATCGCAGCACTTCACTTTCGATAGAAACCGCTAGTATAGTAGTTTCGGCCATAGTTTTACTTACTGTAACCGTGGCATCCGTAATAATGGGTGTCTAAAAGGCTAGCGTTGACTGTAGTATTTTACAAGAGCTCTAAACGTGTTGTCAGTTGTTTTTGTTGCTTGAATTTTGGCTCAGCTAATGATTAAAGTCGACCGTTTTTGTAGTTTATAACTAGGGCCACAGGCGCCAGTCATTAAAGCCGTTATAACTGTATTGAAAAAAAAAAGAAACAACAAAAATGTTGACAACCGATCGGCGTCCGACAAACTTGTGAAGTTAAATTAATCTTTTGTAAGTATATTGGTAAATAAGCTGTTCTCGAATGACTGGATTGCTCTGATTACAATCTGTGATCTACAGCAACACATTAAACGGCATGTTAGATGGATGTTAGAAACTTAGCCTTATTACATAGCGTTTTTATTATATACCAATAGTTACAGTCATTGAACCTCCGCTATTCATTATTCTTTGTGTTTTTGTTTTTTCAAATTTTTGTAAGTTAACCATTATTCATAAACATCGATTAAAAAACCTTTCAAAAGCCAATTTTAAAAAGGAATTTCAGGGGATTCTCCTATATAATTTAACAATGAATGGATATCATGTTGAAATCTCCAGGCTCTCATTAACATAATTACAAATTAAAACACCCTAGACTTAAGCAATACTGATAATTGTTCCTTGAAATATTTAACCTAGATTTGTAAATTTTTGTTTCTTTATATATTTATATGTGGAGAAACAAAAATTTATATTTTTCCAAGCTTCAGTGTAATTTAATTTTTTCCCCTTTTCTATTTAGTGCAATTTAGTTGTACCTTATGACATTTGTATAAAACTGTAATTTATATCTAATACCCGCCTCGATTAGCCTTTGCTATTAGCGGGTAGGAATGTAAATATCAACTTTGAATTCTTAAATCAATAAATTATTATTGATGCAACGCAGAAGAAGTGTGTGCGCCGCGCATCTTTGCCCCGTTTTAGTGAAGAACCTGCATTACCCCTAAAATACTGCTCAGCCTAAAGTGCATTTGTTGCAGATTATTTTTAAATCTCAGGTTGTTTTTAAAATAATTTAGGTTTTTTTGTAACCCGGGTTATTATCTTTCGAGAATTGGCTTAGGGTTTGGGTTGTAGTTATGACTCAATAAAAATGGTAGCTTACATCGCAGTAGCTCAGCAGCAAGGGTTTTGCTAAAAGCAGGCCCGCGGCCCGCGGCCCGCGACGGCCCAGCGGCCCGGCCGGGTTAGGGTTAGGGTTTTGCTTAACCCTAATTAATTATGGTTGTTGGGTGTTGCTTTAGCTCGCTTAAGCAAAACACTAACCCTAACCCGGGCCGCGGGCCGAGGGCCTGCTTTTAGCAAAACCCCAGCAGCGAGGGTTCGAAATCTGCCGTGGACATCTCAGTATGATATTTGTACAAAAAAAAGTTAGAAAATTAAGTAGATAGATAGAAAGATGGAGAGAAAAAGGGAATAAATGATTGATGATTGAAGGGATGGGAGTCTTTTGGGAGATGCACAAGAAGAATAAGTAGATTAAAAAATTATTCACAATCTTTAATCAATGTCCCCCCAAAAATTCAACCTCCAGCTTTTAAAAACCTTGTTTGAAAAAAGCAACCTCAAATCAAAAATAACATACAACACATATATATATATATATACTCATCATTTTTGCAATAAGAGCTCAGACTGCCCAGTGCCCATATATATTGGCACATTTGTTCCTTTTTGGCGAGCAACTGGACGAGTCCACTACCCCCACAGGAAGCAAGTTTGTTTCAGGCCTGGCTGCTGAGCTATTTTTGTTGAAAACATGGCGGAGGTTGCTAACGAGAATATGGAGAGAAACTTTTCAAAAAACATGGTGATTTACAAAGTTATTTAAGCAACGGCATTAAGATTTGATTTAATTTCAAAAATTCTAGAAACTTTGAATCTCGATTATGAGTACCAGATTGTCAAATAAACCTTCGAAAAAAGATCGACCGAAGTCGACAGGTTCGTATCCAATTTTCTTCTTACAGTAGAACTTTTAGTTCTAAATACATGTCTAAAACGTTCATAACTTATTTTATGTCTTAAATTTAAAAAAAAATAAAAAAAGAATATTAAGACAGCGTTGAAAGATATAATGATCAGGGTGAATGACTTTTAATTTTTGTTATGGAAGGTAAAAAAATAACGATATTTACTCGTGACCTAATTAACCGACTGAGTATTAAACCACTTAAATTTTTTTAGCACAGATATATTTCTATTGTGCAATAGATGATACAGTTTAAATGATCATTGTCAATATTACTAGATTTTTTAATAAATGCAGAACGTTTATCATTAAAAATTATCTAACTTTAGTGTTTTCTCTGTTGAACATCAAGACAAGAATCTGAAGACAAAAAGACGAGATGGTGGAACTCCAGACAAACTCATCACACCGGCAGGGTCAACAATAGCCACTCAAAATGAAATGACACCAGGGGCTCCAGTTGGCAATGTGTTATTAGGAGATGACATTGATTCACTTGCTATTAATGTTGAAGAGCTCAAGAAGGTAAGAAAATATAATATATTTTATTGTTCTGGATATCATCATCATCATCATCATCATCATCATATGCATCGTCACCATCATCTTTTAATTTTTTAGTTCTTCTAATTTGAACTTGAAATCCCCCACTGAACTCAACACACACTCTTCTACCCTTTTCATATATGTTCATGTTCAAACCATTTCAGTCTTCTCTGCTTTTAAGTCCATAAACTGCTAGGTATTTTGTCTATTTAAGACCATTAACGAGTGCCTGGCATTTAGCCACAGTGTAAAGATAACAGAAAAGGTTATGTCGAAAATACTTTACATATTTGTTTAATTATCTCCTACTTGCACTAATAATTTATTTTTGAACCAAGCAGTTAAAAACTTTGAAATCCCCATACTGTATCTATTACTCACGGATAATAACTAACTGTGTGTTATGGCCATTTGTAGATGAGACCCCCCAAACCACCAGAAGCACCAAAGACATCAACTGTGATGGTTCGTAAAACAAGACTGAAAACACAGGAATTTGACCAACCTGTTGGAAAAAGGTAAAAGATGAAATCTACTGTGTATTGTTACTTTCTATTAAAAGTATTATTTACAGGATTTAGCAATATTCTACTGTATGTGTACTTTAATGAAACTACTGTACTCTGTCAATAGACATTAATACACTAGTTGTATTTGTTTCAATATTTAGTAATACTAAAATTATTAGTTATATTTTAGATGATAAAAGTAATCTTATTTTTTTCTAACAAATTTAAAACTAAAAACTCCATTTGCTACACATTGAAGTGCCCATATTTGATTTGGTAGAAGTTATAAACATGTCAGTTAAACACTCGTACAAATAATAAAAAAGAACTTTATATGAAATTAATTAAAATTTTTATTCTGGCATTCTAAAAGGATATTATATATAAATTTTTATTGACTTAATATTTGTACAGTACAGGGTTTTTTTTACCTTGGTGCTAGAATATTAGGGCATTAAACCATAAATCCAGCCTCTCAATCATTTTATTGTGGTGATGCTGTATTCTGAAGGGTGCAGGGTTAACAGTAAAATAGCAGAGCTCTACCATTGTATATGAGTTTTAATCTGACAGTGGATATGTTCAAAAGGGTAGATTATTGGATGTTTTAAGAAGTTAGATATAGGGGCCAATGGACCAGTCAGTATATGGAGGAGATTCTTGAAGAATTTAAATGAAACGTTTTGGTGAAGCAGAATGATTCGAATCATAAGGCAGAAGTTGAGTAGGAATCACGGTGAAAAAAGTTGTAGTAGAGGAGTTTATTGAAATTAAATAATCGGATGATAGAGCAGTTAATGAACATTGAAAAAATATGCATGGAAAAAATTTTCTTATCTTTGCAGTTTAAATGTATGTTCTGTAACAGGATACATGTGAATAGGACAAGGAGGAATTTCTTGAATGAGAAATTGTTGTTAATAATAATTATAATACTGTATGTCCCTTAGGGGACACTTTGATGGTAGTGAGTGATATGACCTGCCACACAACACTTGATAATTTTGAGCATGTGGTGAAATGTTTCAGTTTTGGAGTGAGAAAGCAAGGAGGGCTTTAACATGCTGTGACTTGTCAAGAGCATATCCTGAGAGATGAATTCATTATATTAACCAAAAAATACAGGAACATCTTGGTGGGAATCACATACAAGATAGGGAGTAACAAAAGTAACATTCTATAGATAATGTGATCTGTAGAAGACAAAAAAAATTGGGAATGAAGTCAAACCAAAGAAGAGCAGAGATGTGCAAGAAAGCTTAACATAGAACTTTCTAGAAAAGATATTGTGGGATTGAAATATGTTAGCAATGAGAATGGAACTCTCATTAAAGTGAAAGAAGTGAAAGTTATGGAAAAGTGGAGAAGTTTGTTTTCGTCTTTGCTAAATGAGTCAAGCAAGTACCATGTAGAAGAGGAATAAGGCTGGATTTCATTCTTTAGGTAGGCAAGTGAGTAGTAGTATGCGCTGAGAGCCAACCTGCAATAAATTAGTGTCCCATCCTGAAGGAGTCAAAGATCCTCTCATAATACTACACTACACTACAGAAACCAGTTTCTGTGTGAGTGTTAATGAGTTACAGTTATAGAATAATGTAATTTAAGCCAGTGACAAATAGCAATTATGTCATCTGCTTTTGAGCTACTTTTATTACTCAAAACTATTTTGATTAGTTTTAGCTATACATTGATAAAGACCACTTGTCACTTGAGACATAAAATTAGTATTAAAACGTTCTTTTGCAGTGTAACAGTTGCTCGACCTGCCCCAATTGACAGCACCCTGATCACCAATCCTGTCATTGGTAAGTGGTTATGAAATGTGACTCTTGGCTTTATTGTGAAAGACATCATATTTAACATTCTTGGTGTATGTTATAATATTTTTAATAACTGAAAAGTCAATTCTTTGGTGGTATAAAAACTATATAACACCACTGGATTGTGGGATCTATAGCTCAGCCATGAAGGAAGTTTGAGTGGCCATCACGGTTTACCTTTTTTAACTTTTAGTTTCAACCAACAAGGCAGGAAAAAATGTCACTTACAATAAATTAAAATTTAGAAAATGCAAATTAAAGAAATTATTTTTGGAATCAACTCTGTCCTGTAGTTTTCTGTTGTTTTGGTATTCTCTGAAAAGAAAATTTCCACTAGTGCACTAGTAGCATTATTGCCAATCAGAAAGCATCATTTGGAATAATCCTCTGCCTAGTAGTATTACAGCCCATAATCAATCCAATTTTGATCTGGATTTATCCCCATAAACAGGGGTGGCTGGATTTATCCCATCTCTCCATTTCCCACTCTCTATCTCACTCGGCTCATTGCATCCTTCTTCTTCAAGGCAAGCCAACACTCTTGCTCAGACTCCTTCTCCGCTTGCATTTTCCATGTCTAATCCTCCCTCATCCTCACTTCCTCTTCTCCTTCACTTCAAACTTCAATGCTTTTCTCAAAACATGCCCATCATCCTTCGTTAACACATGCCCATACATCTCACTCCATTTGCTTTTGCCATCTGAACCACGGTTTCCTTCAATCCCAACATCTCCATCAGGTTCCCTGTCTTCTCGCCGTTGCTGTCACTGCTGCCTCACAACCACCACTTGTATTCACTCTATCCCCTAAATAAGAGAAACTTTTCACTAATTCATTAGCTTGTTTCTTGCATTTTCAAGCAAGCTCAAGCAATCAAATGCATAGTAATCAGTTGATTCAATATGGTAACACTGGCTTCCATTTACATCTTAGTAACGTCTTGCGCTGATGGAAAACATTAACAACTTAAATCAAATATATTTTGAGTCGGTGTGACACAAAGTATGTACATGGTTATAAAACGGTTTTAAACATACTTTTCCAACTTAGTCTTTTGTTAGAGTGAATTTTTTCTTTTTTTGTGTATAACATTAAAGTTTATCAATAGGGCCGTTCATAAGACACGTCTAAAATAAGGCGCGTCTTGCTTAAATGGAACAATGCAAGCTTTCACGTCTTATTTTAGACGTACCTTATATTAAACGCGTTTTATCTTGGAACAAATTTTTTGGCTGTTTTTATTTAGTCCGCGTCCTAAATAAGACGCTAACCTCTTCATCTAAATGGTTTCGCGCGTTAAATAAGACATTTTAAACCTTCTCGCATAAATGGTTTGGTTGCTACGTCTTCAAGACGTGAACTGTATGCACGCTCAACAAAAACTGTGTTCTAAGCAAGAGTGTCCTCGTTCACAGTTAGATGGCGTACGTAATTGGTTGTAATATGAAAAATATATATACCACGCAAAACTGTAAACTACTAGCGTCGGAGTAAAGCTCTTGTTGACAATATTCTTAGAAAAACTAATAAATAGACAAACAAGTTGGTTGCACGGTTTTACAAAAGATGGTTGGGAGAGGAGGAAGTTGACAATAAATTCGGCACTTCCGGTTCATCTGTGATTTCATTTGTATTTTTGTAGTTTCTTAATTTTCTTCAACAGCACAGCCTTCAGAAGAAAAGACTTTACAAAATTTAAAAAACAACTATGAAAAAGTTGTTTCTTTCTTAAAATGATAGCACGATTTTCTTTTTCGCTGACACATGCTATCTTTCGCCTGCAACTCCGAGGTGTTGCAAAAATAAGACGCGAGCCATTTATATGTGGACAGGTATTTGTGTCTCATGTAGGACACAAACGCTAAAGCTTGGTTTTCACGAGCGACATGAACGACGGAAGCATAAACGGAAGAGCCCTTATGTCAGTTATGTCTTCGTTAAAACGAACCGCACGCAAGCATAACAACGACGGAAGACCAAACACTTCTTCCATTGCTGTTTCGTTCCTCGCGAAAACAAAACACAACATAGACGCAAGGAATTTTCTTGCAGCACTTTATAAAATAGATATTTAAGTAACAATCGCAAAACGTCACATCGTAATTCTTTTTTATTCTTTCTTAAAATTGCTACATAACTACTTGAAATAATACTCGCGATCAGACAAACGCAATTCTTTCACAAGATTAAAAAGGTCTCCTTGCGTTTCTCTTCTGCGGAAAACATCTCTCACCCCAAAACGCTTCTTCTTTCGTTTTTTTTAAAGCAACGAACGGCATCTCCTCCTGAGAATGAAAATCATTATCCAAACAATTAAAACAACATCGGTCGCCACCTTGTATTTGGTAGCCGGACCTGAGTTTGATTCGACCCTGTAACGAGATCTTTGATTGGCTAAAGATAGAATGCTGAGAGAACATTCCTTGCGTCTGTGCTGTGTTTTGTTTCACGAAGAACAGAAGCAGAAACGGAGGCAGAAGAAAAAGGAAATCTTCCGTTCCTTCTGTCCCCGCTTTCCTTCGTGCTTACACTTATGCAAACCTGTTTTCACGTTAACATTAATAATCTTATGCTCCGCTTAAATGCTTCCGCCGTTTACGTCGCTCGTAAAAACCAAGCTTTATGGCAACTTTTGCCTGCAAATGAGGCTGTAAAAAATAAGACGCGAGCCATTTATACGAGATATTTGTGTCTTATGTAGGACATGAACGGATATAAATAATACAGTTCGTGTCTCATTTAAGACGTGTCTTGTATAATAGGCGTGTTATTTTTGTGGTATAAATGGCTTTAAAATGTTTCAATTGAAACACTGACACAGTGCTCATTTCACTTATATGGTTAACATGTATGGTACAATCAGGCCACTACGGCTCCAGAAACTCGCAAAAAGAATTGTTATAAATTAATGGAGGTTAACCAACACCAGAACTAAATAGAAAAATAACTAGCGGTAAGCTAGTTTGAGCTGTGTCGGTGTTTCTAAAGAAACAATTTTGTAATAAAAATGTAAATTCTACACCGTAAAAAAGAAATACTGGAGTGCTCAATGCGCGGAAATGACAACAAGTACTAACTATATGAATG
>JAOTRI020104370.1:0-13770 GCA_028564885.2 Zoanthus sanctaehelenae
TAAGAAATTCAGGGGTGGACCCAGGGGTGGTGAGGGGGGGGGTAACATGTCGCCCCCCCATCCGATTTTGGGCCAAGTTTGTACAATGTTGACAGAGAGATTGGCCGATCTAGCCGTCATCGCCATGAATGACATGTAGTTAAGAATAAGATTGACCCCATGGAAGTCTGCAGGAGGTATATGGCAGCGAATGCACGAAGGATGGCGTCATCTTCCCATTTTACTGACTAACCGTAACGAGTGCCCCTGTCTCATTGTAAACTAGTAAGTATTTCATTTACTGATCACGGATACAATACTTAAAACAACTCTAATATAGAGCTTGGGTTACCTGTGATTTGACCAAAGTTAAAAACGTATTTCACAGAGGTGCGATAGATAGTTTGATACAAAAACAAGAAAAAGGGTTAACTACATTTTAATAAACTCTTACGTTAAACTGTTCATCAAGATATGGATGCGTATACTACACGTGCCTTGAAATACGGAACTGAAGCCCCGGATGGAGGGACTTCACATTGATGTCATGAAGCATCTATTAGGGGGCGTCCTAAACTTGATTTGTCACCGCTTAACGTCCATTTGACGTCGAGGTCGTACCCCCCACTCTCCCCCTCTTTAACGCCTACTACTGTTTTGGCCTTTTTATTATATATATAGTATAAAAATGTAAGTAAATATTAATACTTAACTAAACTGTGGAATCTAAGATTTTCAAGCGACTGACCATCGGTTTTTCTGGACTTGACGTAAAAAAGCCGAATAGATGAAAGCTTGTTGCATATTTACAAACGTTAAAAGTTAGAACTTGATTTGCTTGAACAAACAGTTCCTGTCATATAATAATATTTGTTACAGTTGTCACCTAGGACAGTGGCCCCGACGTCATAATCATAGAGCTGAACTGACAGTCTCTAATGAACTTGATGATATAATAATTATTTATAAATATTAAAGCATACTTATTCAATTCTTTCAACACCTGGATATAGGTTTTTACACAAGTTGCTCAGCAACTTTTTGGCAACTTTTGCCTTTTCGAGCAACTTTTTAGCAACTCTTGGACTTCGAGCAACTTTGAGGCAACTTTTTTCAATTCGAGAAAGTATAACCCTTTGAAGTAACAAAATGCCTTTTTTGCATTATCTTCTGAAAAAAATGTCATTGTCAGCCTCATGAAGCATTTTTTCACTAGCTCATCACATAGCAGGAGAACGCACTTGAGGAACCTGTACAAACATTTGTTACGCTGGGTTACAATAGAAACCAGAATTAAGAGAAAGATCTAGTAATTTAACATATTGTACACAAATATAAATACCACAGTCATTGAACATCTAGATAATTTTAACTTTGTTTGTTTCAGGATATTTAGTTGATAATAAAAACAGGCATTAAAATTATATTTAGGATGATTGAATGATAATGAAAACAAGCATATGACTTATTTCAAATCGAATTGTTGATAATGAAAACTGACATTATGCATTTTTTTAGTCTGTATAGTACTCCCATTAAATGACCTTCAATAAGATACAAGTGGAGGGATTATAATATTATCGAATATTACAAATTATTACTTAGTGCGTATTGGCATAAATGTGAAACGATTGTAATACTTAAAGATATATACCACGTAAAATATTAAACTACTAACGTCGGAGTAAGGCTCTTGTTGACAATTTTTTAGAGAAACTATTGTAGTTAGTGACGATTTCTAAATGTAATGGTTTAGTACTCTTTTCTATTTTTACAAAAGTCTTGTTGACTCCTTTATTTACTATACTATATGTGAAAGAATTTTCTTTAATTAGTAATATAAAAACTGACTTTTTGTCTTAAGAAATGAGCAACTTTTCAGCAACTTTTTTTTAAAGTGGGCAACTTTTAGGCAACTTTTGAAGATTTTTGGAGCAACTTTTAACAAAAATCCGAGCAACTTGTGTAAAAGCCTACCTGGAGAGCGTTTCCACTATTTTCAAGCGTTTTCCCTTAACGTCCACTGGCAACCCCTGGACCCCCTCACCCCCTCTCTTAACGTCCAATGGACGTTAAGCGGTGACGAATTGATCCATTAGAGACTTTAAACTTCACATGTCAAACTTCAGGCTTAATATGAGCCCTATGCGTGTCATCAACTTGTGTTGCATCAAAAGTGCTTGAGCATTGTACATAGTCATGCATATGATGCTCATAACTCCTATCAAATCATAGACTGATAGAGTGCTCAATTACCAACATGCATAGCTTTGGGGCGAGTCCTAGAAGAAGTGAAATCACTAATATGTACGTCATAGTGACAGTTGTGCTTAAAAACAAAATGAGATGGCCTCCACATATTAAAGCAATTGTGTAAAGGGCGAATAAGTTCTTAAGACTTAACAAAACAAATATTTGCCTTGGAAATGTGCGAAGCCATTAAAAGTATAGCACAAAATTCTATAATTTTGCTTCCAAGAAGTATCGAATATCCACGAGTCAAAATATCCGAGTCTGTTCTGGGAGACCTGTGCGCTGTAGTTGCGCAACCCCTGAGCAAAAAACATAAACAAAATGGCGATTCTGTAGGTAGTGAGTTTACTTTGGTTGTCTTTGCGGGAAAAACCCAACACAATGAACCCTGATATAGAAAACGAACGTGCAGGAGCATCTTTTGATGTGAAAGAGCTGACTCACTTATTGTATGGAGGTCGCGAATTTGTTGAACGGCGTCATTATTTGGGTGAGTTTTGTAATTTAATTATACGGTGATTGGATAAATTCCGAACTGGATAAATTCCGATCATGATTAAACTATGATATATTATAAATGAATTCTAAAACTCGGAAAATATATTTCCATATGATATACAGGTAGTAGATTTCTCTTCAAACAACTTTAAATTTCTTTGGGTCTCTATGAAAGATGCTCTTGGAGATAATGTTAATAAATCTAACTATAGATTGGTAGTTGAATTCGGTATGTATAAGTTTACAGTCATATATTAATTTGTCAATTTCACAAAACGTTTTTGGATTACTATTCAATGTGATAAAAACACTGGATAGACGGCTAAATTCATGTATTAGAACATTCTATTAGTTAATCATAAAAACTAATCCGTTTTGTAAGCCCATGCAGACTCTAAATTCTGTAGCTACATATATATACATGATGAAACTGTATGCATATTTATAAGTAAGTATACCCAGTACAGAAATGACCCCAAGTAGTATCTGGAATTTGATTAACTTTATTCTTTTCTCTGGAAGATCATTGGCAAGTAATTACATAGTACAATAGAATGAATTCTGATTGGCTTGGAGTTGCTTACTTCAAACGTTTAGGCCAATTAATGTAAAAACTTTTTCACTTGTCACATAAGACTGTAAAGATGTAGACTGTACTGTTTTCCAAAAGATTTTTTTTTTCATGGTTAAGTGTCGCTTTCTTAAGTTAATCAGTTATTGTTCCTCGTTAATATCTTTAATATAAAGGCTAACGGTAGGAGACAACATTTCGTTGCCATCCTGGCAACATTATCAGGTCAACTGAATAAATTTTTTCTATATGCTAATATAGTAGAAAACTATTCGACTGTGATACACATTAAGTAAAGAACAATCGCTACTGAAAACAAAGACAAACTCTAAGACAAAAGAACAAAAACCAAAGTTGGATAAAGAGAAAAAAATACAATAATTAGATAATTAATAAAAATTAATGTTCAGTGATGCAGACCAAATGAAACTAAATAAATTAACACTTTTGCCTTGATAGAGTCCGATTGTTTGTTAAGAGACGGATTCAGTTCTTTTCTTTACAGCATTTCAAAGATCAATCATTCCAGTTTTCCACGACATTTTTTCAAAATTTTAAAATGGCTAGTCAGTTTCGCTGTTTCGACGGGGTGGTGGCTTTTGAGATGTTTCCCAATGGAGGAGCTTTGGAGCTGATGTTCTTCAATACGTTGGAACAAATGGCGGGTTGTATAGCCCACATACCTTGCATCGCACAAAGGACATTGAAACTCGTAAACAACGCATTGTCGATTAACTATATTAGGTTTTGGCTCGTTAGAACAGAACTCATCTTGTAGATTATCTAGATTGTTGATTTTCTAGACTATTTTGTCTAGTCCCAACGAGTCTTGATAATTAATCAAGGTTTGACTGTACATGTCCAGTGTTGAAGTTGTCAATTATTTTTTTATAGTTTAATTATATTAAGTAACTTTTGTCATTGCTCCAAGAAAAAAGGTCACCTAGTATATCAATTCAGTCATATTTTTTTAGAAAAAATGTTTTTTTTTGTTTTTGGTCTTGTAGTTGTAAGTCTGGACCCAGTTGTTCAAAGGCTGGTTACGTTTGACCCTGGGTTAAGCAAAAGTTCAAACAGAAAATGTAAACAGTTGCTTATGAAATCTGCATGGATTTTTCTAGGAAAAGTCTTGTTAATCCCAACATTACAGCTAAAATCTCTCCTTGTAAGATTGGAAACAAGAGCGTGAGTTAAACATTTAATCCTGGATTAATGCTAACTGGCTTTTGAACAACTGGGTCCTGGAATTTATCTAAAAACAACCTAATGGCAAAAAAGGTGGTTGGCAAATTGGCAGCCATTCTGACAGTTTTGGTCGCCCATTATTTAATCTACTCGCCATGGCAACCAAAATGGTCACAGTTTGCAGCATTATTTATTTATCAGGGCCTAACACAACGATAAATCCTCTTGCAGAATCGCTTGTGAAAGAAGATCCAGTCTTTGCAAGAGATGATTTTGTGTTCCTCAGTCAAGAAGAGTCTTATAGCCGCTCACTACAAAAAGGAGCTCATTATTTAAAGTTACTAAAAAAATACAACATTACTTCTGATGAGGATAAACAAACGATTAAATCGTAAGGAATCGAAGTATTTCATCTGATATATTTGTTTTCTGCAATTTATGAATGAGAAGAACACACCTGTCAGTATTTAATTTATCTTCTATTTGAGGATTAAGTGCTGTATTTCCTTGAATATATGCTGTCCTTGAATTAATGTTATAACACCTGAGAGCCAAACGTATTTAAATGCTGCACCCTGTATGTGATGATTATTCAAATATTGAACAAAAGAAAATAATTAAATTTGTTTTTAATAGTGCAACAATTATACCAGCCTAATGTTTACCATTACATCCAATTTTTCTGGTACATACACTCAAAAAAAGACAATCTGATTGTCATAGTTCATTTTGTCATACAATAAAACATGAAAAAATGTTGCCTACCATTTAGACACCTCATTCAAATCATAAAAATTTCAATAGATGTCACATCATTTATTTGAGGAAATAGGGTAACCTGTAATGAGCTACAAAAGATATGATGCAGACACAGCTCAAACACATACCTGGCTCAGAGAGTATCTTATCTGCCATGCCAGCTGAAAGCCAGGGTTCATTACCAGTTTTGCAATTTCATTTATTTACTAAATTACAATATAACTCTTTTTTATAGAGTATTTCATCTGATACCCTACTTGATAGCTCTGACCATCTATATGTCCAACCATATGGCTTGGGTACCCACACAATAGCACTGCCCTGATTTTTTGCAAACACACCCATTATTGGTCAAAATACACACCTCTCCCAAAACGCAAACCAAAATTCAAATTATTGAATGATAATAGAAAGATGATATTTTTACCTTAATGGTTGTTTGCCCATTATTGTTTGAGACACCAACTAATTTCATCATATTGCTATTTCGTGTGATGGCTTTGTTGGCCTTGTCACAGCTATAACACATTTTCAAATCATTGAGTATCATTTTAAATGGGCAAGCAAACAGTGGAGTCAGTGGAAATGGCATGAAATCTGTTTAAATTTCATTCTATCTTTCATCAATCCATGGAGGCCATTCCTCCTTATCTCTATTTTAAGTCAACACCCCCTCTCCCTTTCCCACCTCCAACTCACCATGGTATGTACATGTAATCACAAACCTTTACTGGTAATAATTAGGTTTTCAAAAATTGCCAGTGTCTGATGCAGCTTACTGGCTACTTTGATCAATAATGCAGGGTAGCTTTTGTAAATTCATAGTTTGTTAGCACTTACAAGTTGATATACTGTAGTCGATTTAAGATAAGACACATTACAGCACTGTTCTTCATTTGAAATTGTAACCTCAGCAGCATGCAAAAAACTTAATTAATGTTTGTTTAGTTGAATGGAAAGAACAGAGTTTCATCAAATCATTTTATTCTCAGAACACATCTCAAGCGCTCCTTTTTTTCTTACTGCTGCAGTTTTTGAGGCAGGATTTGTTGGACGAAGTCTCCCTTAAAGTGGGCTGCCAGCTATAATCATGTTTTTAAATGGTCTTGTTGTTACTGCTTGAAATGTTCATAATTATGTACATAATTTAATTCTTGTTTTTGTTGTTTACATGGATTAGTTGAAATGCAATACCTTGTGGGAAAGACAACATCATGATCAAATATTTAAATAATAATATTCTTTTGTTTATTCTTAGGATTATCGGATCACCTCTTCCCAGTGGAGTGCATGATATCATGTTCATACCATCTTTGAAAGTATGTTATATATAAAGCCTATACTTATTTTCTACCTAGTTTGTGTTAGAGTTCTTGATAAGCAGTCTTTTTCTATCAAGTGCTAGTTTAGTATAATTACATACATTTGAAATTTATTGATAGCCCTGCAATTATTTAAAACCAAAAAAATATCAGTGCAATGTTTAATGGCCATTTTTGCCATGAATAGAGAACGAAATGTTAGATTCAGTGATTGCAGATATCAGAAAATTAAAATTGACATATAAATTATAGAATGATTGTTTTCAATCTTTGAAATTGAACTTTGTAGTTTTATTTACTTATCATGATAAATTTGCTAGTACAGTCTTATTAATTGTGCTGGTGTACAGTGTACTTGTCTGTTAGTTTGCCAAATTATATTGTGGAAAACCTTATTGATTAAAGACTATTGTTTGTTAGCAACTTGCTACAGATGAGCAACAGGCTAAATGGCTTCCACTTGCTGAGTCACATCAGATTAATGGTACCTATGCACAGACTGAACTTGGTCATGGTGAGTTACAGTTTGGACATCAATCTTAACCCTAGGGGGTGAGAACTAGGTTTACTACAGACTACCCTGCCTCATAAAATGTATTCTGCATACCTGGCTACGGATCTACTGTAGTTGACTCTGTTGCTAGTTGATTACATTGCCAGTTCATTGATTAGGAGGATATAAGAATTCAAAAATGCAGGACTAGTAAAATATTCTGCTTTTTATATGCTTGGTAATCGGATAGTTGCTGTGGAGAAAAAAAACACTAATTAAGATTATTGGCAGAATACATTAGACCACAGACCGTGAGTACTTTCCGGCAAGTTCTAAATTTTAATTAAGCATAACAGGAAACCGCTAACCAAGAAGAGAGAAAGACCCAGAAGACTACTTGTGCATCTGCACGATACCGTTCCAAGATAAGAACGCTTGAGTTATAGACTAATTTATTTAAGAAATAATTCATGCATAGCGTGCGTCTATCGTGTTATGGATGCACGCGGAAGTTGGGAGAGCACGAGAGAAGCGTTTGAACACGAGAGAACCGTTTCGAGTGCTCTCCCAACATCCATAACACAACAGACACACGCTACGTATGAATTATTTCTTTTAGAACATTTGACTGCTCAGTCAACGAAAAAGTATTATTTACGCGCGCACTATTTCCGATTTTTTTGTTGGTTCAACGTAAGCACATGATGAAAAGATTTTGTGAATGAAGTTTTTTTATTATGTCATGCAGACAAAAACAAAGTTTTCAAGTAATACATGTTTTAAATCTGCCAAGTACTTAAATAACAAGTTAATCCACGGCAAAATTTATAAAAAAGAGGCGTCGCATAAAAGATAAGTTTTTGGAACAAGTTCATCAATCAAGGTGGCAAGACGTCTCCATGATTAAATGAGCTTTCTTTTTCGTTCACGTCGGTTTTAGTTTCGGAACTAAGTTTAACAGTGTTGATCCCAAAATTCTTGATTCCACTTGTTTGTGCTGAAATTGAGAATTCACTGTGACTCACTGAACTTTGCGGTGAGACAGAACTTAACATATTTCTGGAGAGGACGTCGCTGCATGTGCGAAGTTGTGCCGCGGATGGCTGACTGTTATAATTTATCAAGCTCTGCTCATTTGGTCACAGAAATGAGCAGAGTTGATAAATTATTACATTTCAGAAATTGCCGTTATGTGACGGTTTGGAATTCCTTCATTTGACCACAAGGTTAATGCTGTGGCTCTTACGCTGTGATTGGTATACGGTTTGGAAAGACCTGCCGCTTCACTTATTTCTTTCATCATGTTGTCGAGCTTGTTTACTCCTAATGGTCGAGCCTCGTACCACATCGTGTCTTCGTCACTCCAGCTTCTTTTTGGATACTGAAAAAACGCCTCACATTCGCTCAGCTTTGATTTATATAATACCATGGCCTTGTAACCATCGTTTACAGTGTCGGTTTCGTACATTCTAGCAAGCTTTTCGTATAACTCGGCAGGTCGTTTAAGCCTCCAGGATGGTTTTTGCTTGCTTCGTCGTAAGACATTGTCACGTAATTTCGGCCGGTTGCGTCTACTTCAAACTTAAAACTTGACTTCTTTAAATTTCTCTGGCCCTCGCGGCCTCTTCGGCAGAAAAAAAGAACCACATGAAACCAAACGTTGCGTAAAAGTGAAAGAGGGTTTTTTAGTGCCATGATTTTAGACGACTTCAACTTTGCCAGATCTCCTTGTTCAATTGCCGGTTTGTGCTTTACATTTTCTTTGCCAAGGCGCTTCAGATTAACCAACTGTGCATTAAACATTTTATTGGATGTTTTGAACCGAGCATCTGACGAAAGTTTCAGACCTTTATTCAAAGGTGGATCATTTAGGTATCTCTCAATTGCGTGTCGAAGACTTAACAATGAAGATTTGCTGTAAACATCTCCTGTGCGACTTCTTGCCTCAACGTAAAACCGCCGAAGGTTTGTATTTAATTGCCCGGGTGTCATCTCTTCGAGCTTTGTTTGAATATTTCTATCACAACACCAGTCTGAAAGACAAGGGTATCTAAATTATTTTTTTTCTTTTAGACAAATTGTACACTTACCATAGCCTTATGATAACAAAATTATTTGAAGAGCACACTAGAGGATTTGGGCAACTGTTTTTAGTATTGAAACATTCAAAACCGTCAAGAAATGAACAATTTGCGAGCTTATAGACGTACCTTTACATATTTTAATCCCTCACTTTGTGTTCTTCTTAGTTTTGACCGAGTGGCGGTTCTCTAAAATGTTCTCCATTTCTGTGTCCGTCACTGATGGAAACCTCACGTCCTCGCTAAATTCATTAACTGTTTGTTCTTCAAAATCAAAGTTGATAGAAAAATTCGGTAACTCTTCGTCTAATAATAAGTCGTCTTGCATGATAAAGAAAAAATTGAAACTGGTTAAAATAGATGGAGTTTATAAATGTCAAAAAAGATGCAGATGCGAGAAATAGCAACTTTATGAGTTTATCGAGTTATAGACGCACGCTCACGTCTTCAAAAAAGAGCGCGCGAAAAATCTCTTTATATGTTCTAATGTTATTTAAAGTATCTTTCTGAACTTCTATTAAAAAACAACATCAAAAAATAAATTCTTATAAAGAAAATACTACATTTGACCTTTCGGAGATGTTTCTACCAAAATGTTTTACTCGATCTTAAGCAAACATGTTAACTTTGCTGGACATGCAAGTTTTCCCCACTCAAAGAACCGCTGTTATCAAAGGGCAAATTGTTTTGTTTTGGCTTAATAATCAAACTTTGACAGCCGTTTAGTCTCCTAACAAAGCAAAGCATTACGTTCTGTAGTAAGAGTATAAATTTACTAAAGTCTTAAAGAGAAAAGCAAAGAAATGTAAGTAATTTTATTAAAGTTTCTTCCAAAAGTACTCGAGCAGCCATCAGTCGTAAACAAAAGTCGCCGAGGTGGTCGTTTTTTTCTAAAAATAACAAAGAAAAATTATTCAAGCCAAATTCATGAGCTAAAGTATCCTAAGAATAAAACAATCCAAATCTTTGAGCTGCATCCGTGGAGAAATGGCAAAGAAATAAAAGATTTTGCCTAACGTTTCGTAATGGCGACTCAGAGCTGAAGACTTATCAAAGCGGGGCTCTCACCGAAACCGATTTCTCTAAAAATATTGAAGAAAAAAATACAAGGCATATATTTTTTGTAAAGGATCCTAAAGGCAAAATAACTTACCATTTTGTGCAACATACGTTCAGAAATAGCAAAGAAACCAACGATTTAGTAACTTCATGTAATGGTGTTTCTCAAAACAGAACAAATATGATATCAGTCTATCGCCGGACTAGCCCAATACGCATGCGTTTGTTAAAGCTCAAACCCCCACCCAAAAAAATGAAAATAAAAGACACTGAAATAGTTTCAACTTTAACTCTTGATAAAACAGAAATTAATATTTGAGTGTACAATATTTCATCACGTTAATTTAAAATTATTTGCCTGTCAATTTAACAGAATTTTCTTTATAAAACCATAATCCAGATATGTTTTTGAGTTTGAATTCATATACAAAATATATTCACTGCCTTTGCAAATGCCACACAAAGCCATCATTTGTAATGACTTTGAGAGCGTTCCAAGAAAGAAAGTATAAGTACATAACTTTCAACAAAACTAATAGGCTCACAGGAAAACATTCTGACAAACTTTCTTTGCTGCTATTTACTTTTAAATACAAAAGGTGAAGTAATACGAGCAACATTTTAGACCAACTTGTAGCGCAATATTGTTGCGGTTGGAAATTAAAGTTCCGCGTATTACCACATACAGGAAAAACTTGTCACGCTCCAATGTTACGCGACAAATTGGTCAAAAATGTTGCTCGTATTACTTCGCTTCGTCAATCCTTAGCTTCAACAATGTTCATCAGCCAATCATAAGTTGCATAGTATTATCCAATCATAGCTTCAAAATTATCATGCAATCAAAAGGCGATCACGTTGGGCCGCCAGTCATCTGAAGTGCGGTAGTTTTAATTGGAAAGAAGCCAAGTTTCTAGTTGTCAGAAAAGATACCCTTTAATCGTGGCGGAAAATGTGTATAACATGTTGATCTCAAATACAAATTCACACGACGTTTGTGGTAGGTCCTCACTAAAAGATGTCCAGCGTGATTTTCGGAACGGGCCGCTCCACGAATCTAGCGTTGATGGCTTTGAGTCTTATTTGTTCTCTCACAAGTACAAAAATATTTTTTGTTAGTAAGCTCCAAATCGGTCTCCAAATCAGTCAACAAAAATGTGAAAACTGGCGCGAAATCCGGCAGGGTAGATGCGGAAACAAACGCGGTGGATGTATCTGCTGAACGAATCACACCTCTAGCAGACCTCTCAACCTCAAAACACCGAATATCTGGAGATTGATGCAAAAAAATCGGAAGTTTCAGCAAAAATCTGGAGATTGATCGACCGGCAGACAAAACCAAGTAAACACAGGTTCTGATTCAGAGAGAGTGTTTTTTCCTGCTTATAACTTACCTAAAACCGAAATAAACTTTACTTTGACAGATTCAATGCTCATCATTATATGCAGTAGCTGCCTTTTTGGAACTATCCAACAATTCTTTTGTAGGACTCCACTTGTGGCACGGTATACTGTCTGCTCTGGATACTGCAACTTCGTGGCCAGCAAACTTGACAGTTTACCCTGCTCTCGGTATTTCCTCACAATACTAAACAATCTTTCCTCTCCGGCATAACTGTGGCGCAAGACTAAAACAAGTGCTTTCTTTCTATTTGGTTGTAGACGACAGTCCATCATGGACTGAACAGCTGGGTAACGGTTTGTTAAGTTTAACTTTGGATTTGAACAGAATTGACAAATAAGCAAGCCAAAAATGAAATGATACAACAAAACATTTATTCTGTCAGCTTGCGCCTCTACTTATCGTGAAATTTGTCAGTCTTGTCGTGAGATTGTGAGATTAAACTGAAAACCGTGAGTGTCACGACAAAATCGTGAGACTTGAGGGGTCTGCTCTAAGCAAGCAAAGACAACCATTCAATTGAGAACAACAAAGCCGCCGCCACATTGGACACTGTTCGTATAAATTCGCAACTGAAATCAAGAAAGTTTAGGTTTGGATCAAGAATATCTGAAATCATTTCTTGTATGGAAAAAGTTGATCAGCTTTTACTTGTATTAATGATAGTTAGTCTTTTCGAAAAGACATTTTGCAAGGTATTTGTGAGGTTTTGTTATATGAACTGCGAGTTCGAACTCATATGCTAACTTTGTTCTATATGGAATGACGTCCAAACTTTTTCAAATGGTATTGATGAGTGCCATATATTTGAAAACACAAGATATTTGTGTAATATAAGCAATAACAGTGATGTTATTGCGGCAATAAGTGTTCAAGTAGATCACGGTATGCAAAGTATTTGTAATATAAAATGTTGTGCTTTCGCTCCAAAATGAAAGCAACATTTAGCAAATACTAATTAGAAAGCACAGCTTTAAATATTTTTTTAAAAAAATTTTAATTCCACAGTAAACGAGAAACTTAGTTTTCGTTCAAACCTGCACATGGTGATTACGTATCAGCCGCACGCAGTCAAACCAAGTCAATGAAAGAATCAAGGTTTGAATGTATTGTCAGCAATATTATGCAATATTTTTGCCAAAATTAATTTGAACTATTTTATAATTCGTCCTGTGTAACCATAGTTTTGTGGTATTTTATGAAATCCTGGATCACTGTTGAGTGCCAGCAAGTTGGTGCCAGCGGTCTGATTTTTGACATCGAAAAAAAAATGTCCTAGTGCTTTTGTACCCTGGGTTCCACAGTTAGTTTTGTTTTTTATTTTCTGGGAAGCAAAAAGAAGCGAGAATAAATAATTGTACAGTCCCAATAAGCATCGTCCAGGGTGAAACGTTTAGCAGAAAAAATTATTCGTACATGTACGATTGTTTGGTATTTCAAACCTTTTTGTATAGAACTGCATTTTATGGCTATAAGCACGTGAAACTGGTCTACATTTCGATATTATGGCTTCGCGTGAAAAATTTCTCTTGTAATATCGTCATTTATCGGAGTTAAAACAAACTCAAAGGCAAAATAATACATTGTTTGGATTGAACAAGTGAAATATGTCAAGAAAATGAAGAAAAGAATCGGTAAAATTTCAGCACTATTGACCGTTTTTTGCACTTGTCAAAATTTTCCGTATTATTTCTCGAAAGTAAACTGTAAGTAAGTGCTTTATAATCAATATATGGCAGCCTATAAGCCTTAATCTTAATTACGTATTCATTAAATATTTTAAAAACACAGAATAATGATAAAATAAGTAAAAATAAACATACGTAATATAATTACAAAACTAATTTTGATAAAATTGAGGGCATTATACTGTTTAATCATTTAACTTTTTTTTTAAAACATTGAGACAAAATAAAAGTGTTCTTAAAACGATTAGTTTTTCATTTGAGAAATAAAAACTGTTTTTAATTTTTTTCGAATTTTTCACTTTACCAGATGCCCTGTAGGAATGCGACCGCCAAATTCAAAACACGACTAAGGTTACCGCTTTACCACAAGAAGCCCAATCACGGACTGCTGACATGATGTTGCTTTTTACTCGGGCTACCCCCGTAGGGGGCCCGAGTATAAATTTACCTTTTAGTCTATCTGTCACGTCGCGTTTGGGA
>JAOTRI020104381.1:0-13770 GCA_028564885.2 Zoanthus sanctaehelenae
CTGATAGTGTAGTGGTTAGCACGCCCGACTAGTGATCAGGGAGACGTGGGTTTGATTCCCGCTCGGGGCATATATACGAATTTTTTCTGGCAATTGTTTATTCTTTAAATTGATACTTTTCTTACCATTTTTTATTCCATGTTTTGCTTTTTTCAGTTTCCTCTGAAATTTTGTTTTGAATAAGATCGATTAACTACTATTTCGAAACATCTAGAAGGAAAGGGACGTCTTCATAGATAGCTAGCACCATTCTTATATTCTTAGGCTTTTGCCGTGCTCGTTTGCTCTCGGCTATCAGTAGTATTTCCTACTAGCTGAACGTACCTGAAAAAGTTGAACAAATGAGTGGACGGGTCCTACCCCTTCTAGAATTGACGGCAGCTGGCTACCCTTGATGTCATTGAGCCACTCATTTAAGGCGTAGTTGATTACTTTGTTAAACCCCAGGAGCCCACTTCTACAACTAAGCCGCTTGAGTTTGAGTTCTGAGCAGTTGAGTTGACCAAGGCCGATGAGTATGCCTGCAAATGTGCCCTGTGGATTTGCAAATATTACCCTTCCTGAAACACTTTTGTACATTTCCACTTAGAAAACTAGTTTATGACGGAGAAGGACGCAATGATGATGACGATGATTATGATGGTAGTTAAGGTGGTGATGAAGGCAATAACAATCCTAATCATAATCCTCTGATATTACAGCCAAAAGGGGCTCATTACTATCTTGATCCGCCATTTTCTTGATCCTAATTATAAACCTAATCACATTCCTAATCTTAATCCTAATACTCTGATAGGTAAACCTCTAGTAGGTAAGCCAATAAGAATGCAGGATGAGTATTAGAACGTTAGTAAGTTTATACTAAAACTGATTATAACAATGGTAATGATAATTCATCATACAATCAGCAAATACAATAAAGATTGAAATGGTAAAACAATGATAACAAAAATGGTGAAACTGATACAAAGTAACATAGTGATATGAAAGATAGTTGTGATGGTAAAGCAATAATCGTTTGAATGGTTTTATTACTGGAATTGTCGAGCCTTGAGTCTTCAGACTTTACGATTATCTGCACCTCGATTATTTGGACTTTGACTATTCTGACCTTGATTATTTAAACCTCGATTATCCTGAACTAAATTCTCTGGACCTCAATTATCCAGACTTCGATTATCCGGAACTCGATTATCAGGATCTCTAATTATTTGGAACTAGATTATCCAGACATACATGATTATACGGAAATCGACTATTTGCAGCTTTTGATTATCACTACTTCAATTATCTGGAACTCGATTATCAGGATCTCTGTTATTTGGACCTCGATTATCCAGACATTGATTATTTGATTATCCGGACCTCAATGATTCAGATAAACTTTGAAGCCCAGTTTTTTCTTAAACATTTTAAATCAGTTGTCATCTTGAAAATTTGAAGTTCAATATAGACTAATTGAATCCTTTTTAAAATAAACTGTCGTAACAGCAGATTATCTTTTTTCGGAAATGTGCCGAGAAGTTCTTGAAGCAAACAAAACTATTGAAGTAAATTTATACTCTTGATTATCCGAACTCCCAGTTATGAGGACTATTTATCAATGTCAGCAAAGATAACTTGTCAATATAAAGAAAAGTCTACCACTGGCCACATATTACCTGATCCATATCAACCCTTTTGCCTTGATAGTCCAGTCTAATTGGAACCTCAGGTGAAAATACTACAGATCTGAAGAAAGTAGGTGGCGCCGAAGTGTCGCTCTTCTCCGAGGCTGTTTCTGGTACAGTAATGAACGTGATAGATTCCTCCGTATCCGGGGAATCTAGCTCTATGTCACGTGACATTTGTTGCGAAGATGAAGAACGTGAGAAACACTTGGCTGGACTCGACTGGACACTGTTAGAACCTGAAACAGTAAAAGCGACAGTAATGAATTCGTCATAGTTTATTATTGAGCTGTACGCAATACGATCTGCATCTTCTCATGCGTGCGATTTTTCGTGCAGTTAAGCTATGTTGCTGGGAATCAATCAAATTGCAGACATTTCGGTTCACAAACGACACATACCTATTCAGGTAATGATAACAAAAATTACAATAATAATAATAATAATAATAATAATAATAATAATAATAATAATAATAAAGATGATAATGTTAATAATAATATGTTTACAAATAAAATGAAAACGGCAATCTTTAAACTAAACAAATATTGTAGAAAGATCGCCGTTTTCATTCTAGTTGCATGTATATCTCCGGTTGATAATGACTTTAATTCCTAAATAAAGTTACCCTAATTTTAGTAAATCTAATGTCTAGGGTGGGGTCAGAAAGATGTTTATAGTCGCTAAGGTTGAGTGGTGTGGTCGAAACGCACATTTCTAGCGTTCATTTTTCTATGTACATGTTTTAAAAAGTCGTTATAATAATAATAACAACAATAAATGTAAACAATTCTAAAAGGGCTTTTCAATGTCATGTTAAAGTATCCTTTTGGTACTGTAGGAGGCAAACCAGTGGGCTATTTACAAAGCGTGGTGAATTTGCCCCTCAAATCCCGAGCTCTGACAGCTGACCAATGCTACCTCCGATGGTAATCACAGTAAAACTAAAAATGTTCAGATAATAAAAGGAAGTTCAAATACCAGTCAAATTAAAGTACTGCGGTTTGAATAATTCTAATGCGTTGCAGAAATGTTCGTACAATACAATACAATACAATACAATACTATAGACTTTGTTTAAGGAGGGTGACACGATTAACTCAGTGAGTTATCTAACACGTGGCCCTCAACGTATGTACAATACAATACAATACAATACTATAAACTTTGTTTAAGGAGGGTGATACGATAAACCCAGTGAGTTATCTAACACGTGGCCCTCAACGTATGTACAATACAATACAATACAATACAATACAATACAATACAATACAATACAATACAATACAATACAATACTATAGACTTTGTTTAAGGAGGGTGGCACGATTAACCCAGAGAGTTATCTAACACGTGGCCCTCGTACAGTTATGATTAGTGAATTTAAATATCAAGCCCTGTGGCTTACAATACAATACAATAGACTTTATTTAAGGAGGGTGACACTGTTAGTCCAGCGAGTTGTCTAACACGTGGCCCTCGTACGGTTATGATTAGTGAATTTGAATATCAGGCCCTGTGGCTTACAATACAATACAATAGACTTTATTTAAGGAGGGTGACACTGTTAATCCAGTGAATTATCTAACACGTGGCCTTTGTACGATTATGATTAGTGAATTTGAATATCAGTGCCTATGTTGTACCTTTGTTAGAGACACTGGATAGTAAGAAACAAGAAAACTATTTTTAGTAAGCCTATTATCTTTTTAACGCTTTAAACATGTACGAGCAGCTACAACGGGAAAAAATGCTCAACTTTTAGAGTTTAAAAGAGTTAATTGCTTACAGTTTTCTAATTAGCTTTACAATAAGCTGTAAGTATCAGATAAAAAAATCACACTAAAGATTTATCGTAGTCTTAAAACTTAAGACAATCATAAGAGAATAGAGTGAACTTCTTTTTATCCCTATTTCAAATATTTCACTCATTTTATTATTCTTTTCTTTGTATTCAAATTTACTTCACTCGATTACCTCGTTTGTGAAAATAATTTTTTTTTAATTTGCTTATAAGAACAATGCAAGGTGGGCTTTTTTGAAAACAAAGATAACAATATTAAAAAGGCCGCCACCTGTGAATAAGATTACAGATCAAAATACCTTTTCCTTTCTTGGACGCTCCGTCTGCAACTTCCGTAAAGAATGTTTTCAGAAAAAATAAAGCGTCCTAAGAAAAAAACAATATTCAAAGACAGTGTTCCTAAATGGGGTTTCCAGAATCACGTTAAGTTTCCCTTCTCTCTTTTGAGCAAGATACCGCGCTATAAAAGCGATAGGTCCGTCAACATCTGACACCTTTCAATTCAAATTCTGACTCAAGATGTTCGTTAATTAAACTTGTCTCTGAGCGGTGAAAATACAGAAATCCAGTGGATTTCTAAAATAAATCTTTAAAATTTAACTGCTAAAAACTAAAATTTAGCACCATCCTATATATAATACAATGTACCCTTTGCTTATTCTGGGAGGGCAGGTTGAGTGATAAAGACCAAATTTAAGAAGTTCTAGCTCGTCCGAAGTCAGATTGTAAGAAGACATGTTAGCGACGGTTTCTTTGAAAAAAAACCGAAGAGCGCTATTACGTGCAGGATTTTGATTTTTCTTTAAACGTATTTTCTTAAAACGATCCGCAAGCTTCATGACGTTGTGGGAAACCAGTTGTTGAAGAATGAAAAAGTCAAAACTTGAAAGAACGTCTAGAGTTAAAACTTCTTAAATTTGGTCTTAGTCACTCAATCAGCCCTCTCAAAATATGCAAAGCAGATGTGTTTGCTTGTTTTGAATATATCCTTTATTTTGAAACATGCATCAACCAACAAACTTCCTTTGTTCTCAAGTCTCAATATTGAAATCTCGCACCGTTATGTTACATCCTATGAAATCGTTTCGCTTTCTGCAATGTAGTTTTTTACGTTGCACGATATCAGCTCTATTTGAGTTTAAACGTTCGATATATATGCGGAGCAGATTCAGAAAATTTAGCTGGACTATTATAAAAAGAGAATTTGATTAAAATCCAGAGGTAAGACAACTGTTAACCTTTGGAGGCAGAGTGACAGTTGAAGGTGACGAGTGGCAGGTGCAGACGCAATCGCGGTTTAAGTCTTAATTTGTAGGAGACAACTGACCAGTTGGCTATTTACGAAGCCTGCTAAATACCGAGAACAAATTTATTCAGTAATCCGAATCGAGTATTTGAACTCAGTTTTACAGACTGCAAAACTCTATACGTTACCTGAAACAAGGTCACAAACCTGATCAATGTTGAGTCGCAAAGGTTGAATGGAAACTCGAAGAGAACATTCTAACGCGTTGAAGTTGGTCGGTTCGGGGCGAATGTACAACATTTTGAACAAAAACTGTATAGACAAAACACAAAAACAACAATTAAACTATAGCTAATAATTTAATCTAGTCCAACTCTTATTGTTTCATAAGAACTACAAATTATCCTGAGGTAAAACTCGCATAATGGCACAAATCGTTTCCTAAATAAAATACTTCTGAAGCCATACTGGAACTCAGGTAGTGCGGACTGTTCTCACGTAGCCCTGATGAGGCGATTCAGGATGACCCTTGTAAGATTGAAAGAAGGAACATAGGCTTGAAAGGTACAACCTTTTCTCTTATCCCAATCCCTTGTAAGATTGAAAGAAGGAACATAGGCTTGAATATAACTTACCATGTTGGCATGGGTTTGTTTTGGCAAAGACTCAGACGTGTACTGGTAAAGGAACTTGTTAATCTGTGAATGAGCCAACCTGTCGCGTATTTCAACATCCTGCGCTAGAACAACCAGACGGGATGCCTTGTCAGCATCCTCTGGATACTCTTCGTATTGAAAACGAATCTACGAGGAAACAAATTTTTCCAGCTTTAATTGTAACGTTTCTAAAAGCCGGCCCGCGTTCATTTCTCCAGGTGAAAAATGTCACAAGCATGCAGCTGTATTCATTTACAAGCCCGCTACGATACCTTACATACAGTTATTGGAAAACTAAATGTAATGCACGACCAAAAAGGCCCCAATTATTAATGAAATGAACAAATAGAACTAAGATAAATATTATTATTAACTCAATTAAGGTATTCATTTAATGGACCTTTTTTCAAATTTTTTTCTTATTCTTTATTTTAATGTTGCAATTTGTTTCTATTTTTTCTTATTTCATTATGTTTTCATTCAATTTGCATCTTTGATTCAGATGTAGAGAAAATTTTTTTTTAAAAACTTATCCGACTTTTGATGCTGATATCATGTTTTGTTTTCACAATGTAAAAAAACAGTGCTTTGTCGTAGAATTTTACCGCCTTTACTCTGTTGATTTATTTTGCAACTAAAACTTCAAGAGCGGCCGGAATTTTGTGATTCAAGTTGTCATCTCCGACAGTAAAACAAGAACTATCTGCCAAAAGTCGCAACTTTACTACTACTTTTTAACTTTTAAAATTTTTTATGTTTAAATTCTGCAGCCAGTCTCAAAATGCGACCATGAAATTTTCTTGTTTTCGAGCCTTGTAACTGGTAGACAAACATTGCATTATGATTGGTTACGAGCCCTGTATAACTGGCAGACAAACATTGCATTATGATTGGTTACGAGCCCTGTATAACTGGTAGACAAACATTGTATTATGATTGGTTACGAGCCCTGTATAACTGGTAGACAAACATCGTATTATGATTGGTTACGAGCCCTGTATAACTGGTAGACAAACATTGTATTATGATTGGTTACGTTAAAGAAAATTATCTTCATCAGTAGTTCCTTTGAAACGAAAAATGTGCACTTTTAATTACAAGCAGGAAAATCTTCTCAGTCTTCAAAAGCATCCTTGTTGGCGAAGTTGGTAAGACCTCATGCCTTCCTGCCATTAGGTCCCGAGTTTCATCCCCGGATCGTCCAATATTTGAATCTTCTATCCCCTAAAACTTAACTACCTCTTGGGAGGTAGGTGGATGAGTGCCATAGTTGGCGGGGAACCAACCGTTGATGGATTAGTTTCGTGTTCAGGTAAAGCTAAAAATTCTAATCAGCTTTGAAAAAATAAAAACACTGCCTGAAACAAACAATTAGGTCGAAAAAAGCTCTATTCTTAAAAAGCATAAGTTTTAATATCAACATTCACTTTACCCAAAATTAAAGTTGTATTCGGACGGAAAACAGATACATTTTCATTATATAAACACTAATTAGAGAGTATTCCATATAACAGCCAACAACATTATCCAAAAACAGTATAACAGTAACTACACAAGGAAACCTTATTAAGCTGTAATTCCATAAGGACATCAGTGTCTCGGTATCGCCCAGCACGACATCTTGGTCCTAATCGAGTGAGAGATTGTGAAGAAAAAACAACTGGCTGTGTGTTCCACTTGTGGTTGAGCTGCTCCTCCTGATGGCGCCCTTCGTCAGACGCAAATGTGAACCTAAAGAATAAAAAGAAACGTTAATAGTAAAGGTAATAAAATGAGATAATAAATGTGATCCTAAAGAATAAAAAGAAACGTTAACTGTAAAGGTAATAAAATGAGATGATAAATGTGATCCTAAAGAATAAAAAGAAACGTTAACTTTAAGGGTAATAAAATGAGATGATAAATGTGATCCTGAAGAAACAAGAAAATCCTGTCAGACCTTGTTCGTAAACCTACGATACTGGGTTTCTTCAGCATTTATTAAAAGCTATATGCCACTCGCAGGAAAGCATAGAAACAGGTTTTTGATTGGATTACAAAAGCTTCGTATTGATTATACATATAAACTGTTACTTTCCCGTAACAATAACAAATATACTGTCTCCTCACAATCTTGTCAAATGAAAAATAAGTAACCACGATGAAAAATCTTTGTTATCGAACCTTTTTTTCTTTGGTGTGTCTTCTGAGCATGTCCCAAAATCACGTCCTCCAAATAGCTGCCACACTACAGTCATCTCTGTTAACTTGTAACGGTAGACCGCTGGGGGATAGTGATCGGGGGCACACAACTGATCTCCGCGACCAAACTACAAATACGAATAATCCTTATAAAGTAGCAATCTTGGAATAATCACATTGACGTCATCATCAGTAAAGCCAACAAAATGCTGGGCATGATCAAAAGAACTTGTACCAACGAATGGGATCAGAAAACATTATATAATTTTATACAAATCACTTGTTCGATCACAGTTAGAGTATGCTTCACATGTTTGGTCACCTTTAACTAAAGAAAAGTTGAGTAAATGAATAAATAAATAAATAAATAAATAAATAAATAACGTGCTAAAACATTAAATCCTATATGAACAAAGTAGTCCAAGTACTGGCGTTTAACTCCGGTTTCTGTATTGTTGAGCGGATGAAGATTTTGGACTCCTCTTGGATGGGAAATCAATCAACCTATCGCAGGTTAGCTCCCAGCAGACAGTCGTATCCAGTTAGATTGGAAAACTGAGTGAGCTTTGGCGGGAAAAGGTCGCACAAAGGTTGCTCTTCAATCACTTCATTTGCGGATTAATTGCATCCACTCAGAAATATTTGAAAGCCAAATAAACAGACAAATATGTGTCACAAATATCGACCTTTAATGATATTGTGCTGCAATTTTCTCGTTCAAAAACCAAAAATTTCTTGATCATGTGACACTTTTGCATTACTTTTTCCTGGTTTCTGATTAGCTATTTCAACGTTTTGCTAAATCATTGGTTGATAAAAATAGTGCAGTTACAAGCTCAAAATAATGCGATTTATGCAAAATTCATAATGTCAGAAACCGGTCAAATTGCTGGAATTAACAGTAATTTTAGAATGGATAAAACTAATTTTGTAATAAAACGTTTTTGCAATTGTCCAAATAATTATCATTGAAAAATGGCTGTAGTGTAATTTTAACTCCTGAATTAAAAGAAGTAACTAATTGCAGAAAGAGATTAACACTTAGTTGCGGAACGCAAGGAGATGCATCAATAACTAAAACTGTTGTGATACCAAAGAAATTGATAATATTCTGTGTTCACACTATCATATAAGAAAACCTCCCTTCTGTTGAAACGCCAAAATCTTTCAATGTTACTTTTATTAACTAGGTCAGTTGACTTATGGTCAATTTCTTTTTAAAATCCTATTATTGTTATCATTGAAAGCCATTCTTTATTTCCCCTATAACTTTAACCCTTTCAGTCCCAGTAAGTTTTATCACCCAACTTCTCCTTACATAACATACACAAAATAAGACATCAGGTAATAAGAAAATTAGAATTGATCAAACAAACCAAACTACTTTAGATGAAAAATAAAATTCTCTCAAGGCGTTTGCATGAAAAGTATGGTCTCCACTTGGGAGAATTCAGCAATACTACTGGGACTAAAAGGGATAATCTGCTGCTTCCTCAATTTACAATGCTATATTTTGCTCCACAATGATCGCATTCCACAGTTTATCATCCCAAACCGCAAGAGAGGGATTTAGCAGATACAATACCATACTCACTGGCATCATAAAATGATTATCAACAATGTTAATCTTTTCATCAACTAGACATTTGATGATGACTTCATCAGACAAGTTCGCCTCCAGCTCCCTTTCTGGGTGCTCCAAGATACAAAACTCATCGTCGCTATCTTCCTGGTCACCGCTTTGTTCCTCACACTCGCCAAAACAATTCTCATTGAACTGTAGTTCATTTAATCGCTCTTCTACCTGACCGTGCCTGTCATCGGGGAATAGGAACAAATCAGGTTTAGGGGAGCAGCAAATCTGACAACTCGTGTCATCTTTTGAGCCCTGAGTAAAGTAAGAAAGATGTTTAGAACCTTTTATCATTTACTAATTCATTTAAAAGCAAAACCAACCATGCTCTACTCCACAGTTTGACCAGTACCTACACGCATGCGCACATCCAGCTTCACCCGCGTAACAAAAAAGAAAGTAGCTGGAGCAACAGTGAACACCTGTTTCGTACTCGTTAGGACTCATCGGCATGGTATTGCTGTATCAGCCACAAGCAACGAGCTACAAGAGCAAGTTCAAAGACCTGCTTTAAGGCTGAGCACCTACCGCATGCATGTGGGAGCCTGGCTGATGTATGCCAAACATACTACAGGATCCAAAGAGATGACCTAGGTGGTTCTGGTTAAACCATGGAGTACAATTTGGATGTTTTAGCTTTTTAATCTGGTTATTCTATTTAGCAATGTACCAGGCTTGAGCGACGAATATTCGGGGTCTTTATACAATTGACAAGAAAGTGCTGCCTTGGACCTATCATCCGCCAATGGTTAGACCTTCACGCCTTTTCGAATAAGGGTATTAAACTGTAGGTTCAGTCTATAGACCTTCTCAAAATCACCAATGAAAATCTACCACAAAAATGCAGGGTATTGATCCCGTTGTTATGCGTTCTTCTTGTAAACATCATTTACAAACTATTGCAGCGTATTCAACTCCCATATTTTATTTCCCTCTCTTTTTAGTTTCTCCCAACTTTTTGGAAGAACAAAACATAGTCTCCTTCTTTTTATGTCTCTCAGTCTTTCCATTTTATTCCGCAGTGCCAAAGTGTCGTAATACAATTGCTTATAAAATACTTTGGAAATTAAGTTCTATCGTTTTGATAGGTCTACAATTGCGTTTTCATAGCGTTATATGATCCATGTCAATGACGTGAGATATACAACGCGTTGGCTTTCAGCTTCATGAATATCCAGGTAAAAACTTCGGGAGCATTTGTGAGAATTCTTGAGAAGGTAAAAACTACTGATCTACTCTCGAATTCTCCCAAATCTTCCTCTTCGGTTTTCATCAGGATATAAAAGCACGGAAAACATGTTTTAATTCTTAAATAATTCACAAAGTCTTTTGTTCTTATTTTTAATGTAAACCTTAGAGACTTAAGTTTGTTGGCCTTAAAACGGATTCGAGATACTCATATGCATCCTGGAAATACAAGTCCTTCTTATGAATACCTAGCAGACTAGTGTTTATGAATTCTAAGCAAAGTTTTTTGCGGCACAAAAATAGATAGGCAAATGCGCAGATACCCTTCATACAGCTCTCGCCCTCCGACATCTATTGTTTATGACTTCGTTCCCCTTCTTTAATGAATCCCGCTCTCGCCTAAGCCATCCCCCCTTCCTATAAGGCACTCAAAAATATAAGCGTTTCCTGGTTAGACGCTAGAAGTGTTTGATTGGTTTATGCTCAGCAAGATATATAGACTCTTTTCTCTTACTTTTCTTGGAGTCGTAATCATATCAACAGATCCAGCATCGACCATGGCTTCCTTCATTAAAGTGCTCATCTCGCATTCGTCAACTGAAAGCTGTTTAACAGGAGGTTCAGTACAAGCAAGTGATTTCTTAGGTGTCTGCAAGATAACAAAATGTTTAATTGTAAAAAAAATAGTGAAACACTGACGCTGCATAAAGACAATTATAAATGATGAAAAGATACTAGCGACAAAACTCCGAAAATCAAATAACCGAAACAAAATGGAGTGATAAAACTAATGATAAAAAGAAAGATTTTAATCTCGTTGATAAATGCGTTCGTAACTCTGCTCCATAAACTTGCATGGAAGACTTTATAGAACTACATCCAAGAACTGTACAATGAATCATACATCTCTATATTTGCTTACGTTGAGGGGCACAAATATGTCAGATAGCAACCGTTGCCAAGGCCAGTGTCACGTGGGTGAAAGTCAAGAATAGTCCACTTTATCAATACAATTAATACAAAGATAATTTTCCTCGCGATATTTGTCAATTTACTGAGCTACCTGATTTATGTTGCCCATTGAACGCTATTAGAGCTTGCTATTGTTGTAGCAACCAGCACTGAAGCAAAATAGACACGGTTTAGGAAAAGAAACAATCGCTAACAAGGAAACTCTTTATAACGTCAAGACATTTATCTAGTTTTTTTATTGACATCCAAGATTCTGCTGTTAAAAAAAAGTAACAATTCAATAACGTTCTTAGTGAAATAGAATAGGCATTTTCAAGGAATCATTCTATACTTTTACAAAATTTATATTTTTACAATAAGAATTATCAATGGATTTGTACATTTGGCATTCATCATTTTCAAAATATATAGAACACAGTTATCTTTTAAAAAATTAAATTTACAATATGGACCAAAATGATTCATTAATCTTCATTATTTTGCAACTAAAACTTATTTAAACCAGATTCAAAATAAAGCCGTCGGCCGAACATCGCCTCAACTTCATATAGTATAACACATTGATCAACTTACCCCCAACGTATCTTCTTCCTCTATCTCCGTAGTATATTGAGGCACTAGGTCTCCATCGGCCGCAATATACTGGATCAACTGGAGAAAGGCTGAGCACGAGTCAGCACACGTTCTGATATTCAGTGTATTGTTGGACATGCGCAGCTCCAACTTTGGATGGCGCTAAAAGCAAACACGAGCAAATAAAAAACAAAAGCAAAAAGATTCTTATTCTATATGTCACACTCGACGTACTTAATCAAACTATAACAGTTCTTAATTTTTGTTTACACAGTAGATACAGTATATACACACTTTTAAATTAAGCTTTCAGTAGTTGATTGAAGTTAATAGAATCAACTGATTTGGAAACTCGATGACTTTCTTTGTTATATGTTATTTTTCTCTTTCTCCCTATTGAAATATGACTTTGATCGTGCATAATTAACAATAGAACTTGATATGTAAATGAGCAAACAGCCAATAGACTAATGAAGTATTACTCCTGAAACAAAAGATCCTAACCATGATAGTGCATACAACGTGAAATATAGAAACATTGTAATTTAAGTTAATTCATTTCTTCCAATTGTAAACAAAAATATTATATTGCATGTATTCGAGAGCAAAGGACTCAGATGAACCACGAGAAAATAAAAATGTTATTGAGTAAGGTAAATCCATGTTGCATATATGGGAAGCGAGTAATAGCAAATTCAGTGTTGTGTGTGAAATGTGGAAAATGAATACATCGTAGATGCGCAAAAGTAAAGAGAATGACTCCCGTGGTTCGTTGTGGAAGGTGCAAGAAACAAGTTAATGGATTAGTGGGACTGGCAGAGGAGTTGTGTGAAGGAGGTGAAAACAGTAAGAAGTTTCTGTCTTTTGGGGAATCGAGTGAATATAAGTGAAGTCAGCTGTGACAGCAAGGGCTAGAATCGGGTGGGTGAAGTTCAAGGAATGTGGAGAGTTGCAAAACTCAAAACAGTTCTGGCTTAACATGAAAGGAATGGTTTATTGGAGTTGTGTAAGGTGAGCGATGTTATATGGGAATGAGACATGGTCTTTGAGGGAAAATGAGATGGCAGTTTTGAGAAGGAGCGAGACAGCAATAGTGAAAGCAATATGTGGTGCAAAACTGATGTAGGACAGGAGACCTAATAGAGATATTGGAATTCAAGGAAACAGTGGTTCAGATGGCAAAAACAAATGGAGTGAGATGGTATGGGCATGTGTTAAAGAGGATGATGGCCATGTTTTGAGAAAGGCATTGGAGTTTGAAGTGAAGGGGAAGAGGAAGCGAGGACGATCGAGGAAGACATGGAAATGCAAGTGGAGAAGGACAGCAAGGGTGTTGAAGGATGGTGCAATAAATTAAGCAAGATGGAGAGTGAAAAAAAAAAGATTGTTTCCAGAGTGTGGTAAACCCGACAACCCAAAATTACAGGGATTAACCCGGATCAAAATTTGGAGTTGATCGATTGATTAATTGATTCTAAAAATTCATTTTGTGATGTGTTTATATGTGTGTATATTTTTTACGAATGTGTTATGTTAAATTGTATAATTAGTTCTAAGAGATGATGACAGGATTAGCAGTTACTTAATTGATTTGGTTATGTGAGATAATTATTATATAGCAGAAGTAGAACAGTACAGAGATAACGTGAAACGAAGTCAATAAACCTTTGTTTCTCTAAAATCCTTTCCTTCTCTCTATTTTTCTTCTTTTTAACATTAATTTCTGTCTGTATTTGAAATTACACTAAGACTTGATATAAAAACCTTATATGGCATAGCCGTGTTTTCTAAGCTTTGGCCAGCACAGAGGACCAACTTAACTTCAACCACAACAGTTGTACCTAGAGA
>JAOTRI020104392.1:0-13769 GCA_028564885.2 Zoanthus sanctaehelenae
AATAATAAGGGAAAAAGTGTTTTTTTACATGTTCTAAAACTTACTGTACTGTGCACGTTTCCTGTTTTCCAACAAAATGATTGTTTTCAGTCAGGTTTTTCAGTTGTGACCACTGCCACATGATTCTTTGTCTAAAGGAATAATTGTTATTACGATATATAAACGAGCGCATTACTAAGTCTAAGAGTATGTTGACATATAACCGAAAAGTTTGGTAATTAACAAATGCCAATGGCCCGTTTCTTTCGATTCGAATGATCAACTTCCCTAAGTATCAAAGTTGTATTGAGTGCTAATATGTAATGTAGAAAAAAAAATTGAAGTCAAACGTTCTTAATCAGAAAAACTTCAAATATAATATAGGTTAGGTAAACAGGAAAAAGTATAATTTTAACTTGTTGTAAAGCTTTACTTTATATTTGCTCCAAATGTTACAATACATTGGGAAAAGAGAAACTTCATTTTAGAACGGCTAAAAGTATTTCTATGATTAACTCAATAACTGTATAAAATGCAGAGCCTTGTTTTCTTGTTTACGCTTAATTATTTGCCCTTTGTTGTTCTTTAAAATCGAAGTAAAAGCAATACTAAAGATTGTCAGCCTAAAACAAACAGTACATTGGAGAATTGTAAATAACTGCCAAACTTCGGATATTTCTGGTGGAACCAATACAAATACAGATACAAATATTGCTGCCATGAAAAAAAAAACGAATTAACACATACTTTAACATTTTTTGCATGAAAGACAAGAGATAGTAAAAGAAAGAATTAAGTTGTCTTGTATGTGTTTGCTTTGGACGTTTTTGCTTGTGAACCAGATTAAAAATTCTCGACTTTCTAATAATAAATGTCTCGCGTTCTACTAAACAAGCAAACATTGAAGGCTTGCGTCATTGTATAGTGATAGACCTATAAGCACTTATTTTTAACTCTACCACTTTCTTTTCATTTATCAGCCTGCATGCTAATGGCAGAGTGAGTAGCAGAAAAATAACAGCTCCTCCTTTTTTTCTTATCTTAATTAACAGGTCATTGATAACGCTGCACAAAGAAACTACAAATGAAGGCAGCGCAAGAAATTTGTAGCTCTATTAAAGTCCTACACAATGATCCCTGTTGACCATTAAACTGATGCCAGTCTATGAGCAAGTAACTAAAAACATAGATAGACCTTTTGTTCTATCAAATAACGTTTCAACGATTTTTATTTTTGCTCTAATAACCAAAAAGACAAAGAATTGTCGGATTAGAAATGAAAATAAACAAGAGTTTGACGCAAAATAAATGACCGAGACAGCCTTAATTAAACTATTTCTTAAGCTGTCATTGTGACCCTGTGATAACTCATGGAGTGTCTGAATGATTTGAGACCCACTGCAACACTCGTGAGTCCAGAAGGATAATCATATGATTTCCGAGATAGCTTCAAGTGCTCCATTTTGAGGTTACGGTACGGATTGAAACTTGGAATAAAGTATTGAAGTTGGTTTTGCAGTTTTATTGGTCGCATTTTATAAAATCAACCCCCGAGGCCTTGTTTTTTTTCAAAGGAGTTTTATTAAAACTAAATTGTAAACAAGTTTTAAGCTTTTAAGCGCAAAGTATTATTTTTTGTCAGTCATTTTCTTCATTACACAATACTTAAAAACACTGTTAAGTAGGCGATCTACATGCACCATAAAAATGAACAACTTTGAAACTGTAAACTAGGGTTTGAAGAGGAAAAGGTAGTTTAAATTAACGATATCTTAAACATTTTTTTCACCATTCGGTCGTACGAAGTCCAAATTGCTATCCCGTTTGTTAATCATCAGGGCAACATAGCAACAAACTTATTAATTACTCATTTTGGCTTTGTAAGAAAAAATGCGTTTCTAACATAAAATTGTTTTTTAATATTAAGTAAAAAGTTTTTAAAAAATTTTGAAGAGTGTTCCCATTTAATTTGCACAATAACCAAAACAATACGTACGTGCATGAATTTCGTGTGCATTCCAAGTTATCTAAAGCATTCAGGTATGCATTTCAAAGAAGGCCGAAAAGATTCCAACTGGTAAAATGGCCTATAAAAAAACGTTTTTGTATAAAGGATTAGGTTATTATTTTTTAAATAATTCCTTCCTTCTCTGATATCCTTATTTTTTATTTCTTTTGCAGAGTCTAATAATTAGAACATGACAAAAAATCTTTTTTTAGTTCTTCTACGAGCAAGCTATCTCATTTAATGACGCACGTTTTCTTCCAAGTATTATTGTAGTCAAAGCGGCTTTGCTCCTAACTTAAGACAATACAATTATCTGAGGGGAACGGTTGAGAGGACATGACCTTTTTCTAAGGAGTTAACATATTCCTATGATACTGAACTATCTGTTAAATTAACTCCATTAAGTTCATCTCATTGTTCCCAAAACATTTTTTGGTAGCCTTGACTGTCTTAGTCACAAGTGCAATCGGAAAACTAAGAAAGCAAAGAAAAGTAGAACATAAAAAAATTGCATTCATAGAATCAAACATGTAAAATGCATTTTGACTTTTAGATTTTATCTTATTTTTAAATTTCAGTTAATATTAATCTATTCTTTTTGAGCAGATAACTTAACTGTCATTTATAAATTAAATTGATGTCGCAATATTCTGCTCATAACTTTAAACAGACTTACGAGTTATGTTGATATTACCGTATTCCGGGCGTGTTTATTTTTTCAAAATGATAAATATTGTGCTATTGCAATTAAAAAATGCTGTGCAAATACAAAATATCATCGCCTTTATCATCACAATCATCATTATAATTACCAACTTGGTGACAACTGACATTTCCTAAATGATATTTCATAAAATATGAAGTGGCTTTTGTTGTTTTCTGGGCCAAGTTTCAACAGCTGATTTGCCCGAGGTCAGTTCCTTTCATGCAACATCTAATATTTTTATTTAACCGCGCAATTTTAAAGTTTATTTTTATATATAGATATATAGATAGATATAATAATAAAAATATTTTGTTTAATATAAATGTTTAATATAAATATTGTATATATAAAAATGAAATTATTAAACGCAAATGATTCTCTGTATAAAAAAACTCCAAGTTTCGTGCTCACGCACTCATCAGACAACATTTACACTTACACTAAACATTTTCCTCCGATTTTACTATTAAATGTTGTGAAAACCATTTCTGAAGTGTTTCAGACACGAATGTTATCAGGTATATGTCTGTTCAAAGTTCATTTATCGTTCTTTAATAAATTACTATTTTTTTATTTTTCGCGCTGTGAGGTATTGGTGATATAATTAAGGAAATAACAATATGACGAGAAGTGTAACCGTTTTCGTTTATCTTCAAAGTTCTATGTATCTCTGGCGAAAAAACCATACAAAATAGATGCTACTGGAAATTGTGCTTATAATCAACAAACACTTCTTTCCCTCTTACAATTAAAGAAGTTGTTGTCAATTTAGACTGAAAAATATAATACAGAGGCTGTCATAGCAGCATACAAGACAATTTTATCTTCTGATCATGCATGAGGAACTCGAAAAACAATCTTCCACTGGCATCAGTGACAGAATTTCACGAGTTATCAACTGCAGATGTTAACACAACGGAAAATCCGTATATAATTTCCTTTATACCGCTGTTAAAGTGTTCTACACTCTTTATCTTAATATAAGAATATTGTTTTTGGGGACGCGACTAGATATTGCTGGACATCTTTATTTTGGCCGATTTTATAGGCTGAAATGTTCTTACAATATCTTAGTTTTGGGAATATCGGTGACATGGAATTTCCGTTTTTAAAACGACTGTGGTATCGAAGAACTTTTTTTATTTAAAAAGTAATAGATATCTGTACGTGGCATAGCGATTCGGGATTTTAGTGTAATCACTAGTTTTTTATTACGTAAAATTCTTAGCAAAATTTAAACCTTGGACAATATTAGCTTGAACAATATTAGCTTTCATATTCTTGTAGTTATCAAATGTACACGCTTGAGTCTCTATGGAGAAACAGTCAATTTTTCCGTGGCTTATTGCTGTTAACTTTTTGAAACCAAGGCACCGTGTTTTATTTTGAGTTCCTAAGTTAAGTTAGTTTTTAGGAGTTATGAAAGTGTTCGTAAAACATTATCAAACCCTGTTTGGAGCCTAACTCTGAACTGAACAGTTCTAAAATAAAGTTTAGTTCTTGTTAACATAGCGTCTACAACTTAACTGATTGGTATAATAAAAATTGAGAATTGCAGAAAATTTCGCCAGTAAAATCATTACAATTAAACTATTTCAAAATATATATGGCTTTTTTTGGGAAAAAACGTAAATCATTGCTGTGATGGCACAATAAACCGAGTCGAAGATTAGTGCAGCCGATGCAAAAACAAAAACGAAGGAAAAAAAATAAAACTTTGTGGCTGAAAGTTAAATTTCAATAAACTAATTTTAAAGTACAAAAGGTGTCTAAACTCTCATGGAATACCGCAACTATGACGAAAAACCCGGCCCATTACGTTTTTTGAAATTGAAACTTTGTCGGACCTTGTTATACAAAATGTAAGTTTCTCTCTAATTCATTCCGATCCTGTGCTCAATATATTACAGAAAAACTTGGTCAATCAAATTAACATCCCGTGATGGGAAACTTTAAGTACTCACAAGTCAGCGTGTTCCCCGTTCAACTGACAGCAAACAAAATTGTTAATTTGTGTAACGGCACGTGGTAAAAGCGTGTTTGAAAAATTCTGTAGTGTTCTGTGCTAAATAAAAGCTTGAGTAAACTTGCTTAGGATGCAAGTGAAAGCAACCTAATGACCATGACATGAAAAAAGGCTCAAGTTTTCGTTAAAATTAATCGGAAGAAATTAGAATTCGGAAAAGCAGAACTTCACATACTTAATAAAAATATCGAGTTTTCCCTAGGCCTAGATTATCTTGAATGTTAAGATATTGGCGATGACTGGAAATGGAACAAGATAGCGGCTCTCAAGAGATTTTCGCTGCTTTTGTTATTTGAAAGTTAAACTGAGTTGTACCTTTATTCCACTATTTTTGGCATGCTTGCCCAAAATTTTGCATCTTTTTTTTTTCCAACGAAAGTTGATATAAAATTTGCAGCTGGTAAAATCTAAATAACATGAAGTTATGCCCGTAGTTAATCAAGTTCTAACTTTAAAATGTTTCAGCCTTTCGGTAAATACTAGACATGATAGAATGATTGGCCATGAATTCTACAAAGAAACTCATCATTGACGCGCATCTTAAAATTCAAGAAAAATTTGTCAAAATTTGATATTAGTTTATTTTTAAGAATTGCTCTTGTTAAAACTAAGGAAAAAACTCTATATTTAAATCAAGATCAATGCCTGCAAACATTGAAACAAAGGTGGGGGCAATTAAAGATGTTGATTTTTCGTCGGAGGGCATTTGAAATTAGTTCCGTTTTGCGGTCTTCTTTCGCTTAGCGTAATAAAAATTAATGAAAAACTATCAATACAAAACAAACTCAGAGCATAGCTAGGGGCTGAGCAATATCAATATAATCCATACAAAGGCTTGTTTAACTTTAACCATGGCACAAGTCGGGTGTGTCTTTAATCCAAGTTTATTAACAATTTTATATACACGCTCCATTGGACTGCACACAAATACCCTATTACTATAAACTAGTCCCCGCTCACAAAAGTTAGAACCAGTGAATATTTATTTCTCAGTCCAATTAGTTCTAGTTTTGTTTTGTTGATAATATGTACACTCTATTAAGTTTTAATTTTATTATATGACAGGCAATCACACGCAAAGTTTCCACTTTTTAAATGTTTATGAATCTCCTGTCTTTAGAAATGTATTTCTTGTAAATCCGTCGGAGTGCTTGGCGCATTAGGGTTTGAATCATCCATTTTGCCTCCCTCAGCCGAATCGGTAAGATTGAAATGAAAAACTTCCTCCATAAGTTCTTGACATGACCGAAGGCATTCCTGTAACAATAACGAGCAAATATGAGTTTTATTTGTTGCTAGAGCAGAATATTTCCCTCAAAATAAATTTAAACTCTCTTTAACTTTGTATAAGTGCGCATTCACAAATTGGCATTACCGGTTCTATATTCGTGATATCCTGTAAGATGTGAAATAGCTTTGTTGATGCTGTCTTGTCGTTCTGGCCGCTAATTCCTGCAAAGGCTGCGCCAATGGACGCTGCCGCGAGCATCGACGGTGGGTACATAAGAAATTTCTCATCTGTTGAAATCAAACAATAAGAACAAAAAAACCTGGAATGAGTAAAGACCCTTTGCTGTGGACACCTAACCATTAACACCCCATCGCTTTAGCAAACGAGCGACTCCAAGCATAAATATTTGTTTGCGTGAAAATTACATTGAAACTAAATGAATTCAAGACATTTATCAACACAAAACTAAAAGATATCAAATTGATTCTCCTTTACGTCAAGGGATGTACGTGCATTTGATATAAAAAAAGTAATTAATCGAGCAAAAATAATTAGCATGGACTAATGATTTTAAATAACTAAAGATGAGCTGTATCATAAAGGAGCACATACCTGTACAAGATAGAGCAATGAAGTTAGCAGCGTGTTTCCTTAACACACTACAATGTCTCTGTGGAAAGGGCAAGCGACAGAAAATTTGCTCGAGAAAGTCATAAGGTGTTACAGCCGACAAATCCCATTTTAACTTTCCTAGAATTAAAATTTCCCAGTCCTGGAAAAAAGAAATGGAAAACTACATTAACACAAGAAAACTGATGGCATTTTAGAAACCCTGCAAAAAACAACTCATTTCTTTTCATTTCCTGTCTAATTTCCTAAACTTCTCATTCTCCCGCGCGGGAAAAAAATGGATGGGAAAAAAATATATATTTATATTTTATATAAAAATCTATATTTAATTTTAGGCTTCATTAAAGTGAATAAAAATTTTAAAAAAATACCAAGTTTTACTCACCAATAATTCTTCACACGAAATAGAATTGTCTGTGTAGATACAGAGCTTTTCAGCTATTAATGGATTTGTCTCTTTCAGTTTGCTAGCAATAAACATACATACTGCTCCGAGGAGCTGTAACTGACATTTCCTTATCGGTTGAACCGACAGAAACCTGTCGAGATAGTTCATAGAAAGCGGGAAAACCTCTTGCTCGCACTGCTGCTCTTCACAGACCTGGAAAATAAGAAATTAGATAAGTAAATAAAGATACAAATAATCATGGCCAAATCAACCAGGTTCCGGTTATGCTAAAAATGCCTCTTCGGCTCACCTCCATCATCCATGTCGCCACCATACGACGCATATACGGTTCAACTTCTCTCTGTATAATTTTAAAGTAACAGCAGCTGGGAAGGTATTTCTCCTCGCACGCTAAAAGATTTTTCAGTACACGATCATCTTCCATCAATACGGGATCTTTGTAACCATGATTGATTCGACGTCCCTCGCAACACAGTAGATCCATTTTGTGTGGTGTACAGTTATTCAAATGAGATTTTAGTGACAAATTTAAGCGCCGGGGTTTGAGGTGAAAACTCCACGTGTGCCACTACAGTGCGGTAATTTGTAACTTCGATCTATTTCAACTTCAAAGTTTTTGAAGATCGTCGATCGTTTCGCTTTTATAGCTCCTGGTTTGCGTGTGGCCTCACAACCCCGGCGCGTTCTCTCGTCTGGCTCAAATGACGAGCAGAAAGGGAACAACATGTAAACCAACCAAATCTTATTGACAGCTAGTCTATCAGCATTCATTGACACGGTTTTGGCGTTGCTGGGTAGATGTTCTATTTTCGCTAAGCAACCACAATAGAATGTTTCCTGTCATTGAAATGCACCAATCATGCGCGAGCGGTAGAAGCCAATAAAATGCAAATCAAAGCCAATCGTTGAAGTCCAAAAATAAGAATTCTTGAGCATTAATCAGTATAATTTTGTCCCGAAATAGCTTTCAAGTTCAAGCATAAGCTGAATAGATGTTTTCTTTGAAAGATTTAATGAAAATAATGTCAAGACGAAACTTGCCTGATTGTATAAACCCCCTGAATCCGGAGTGATTTTTTTATAAAATTCCACAGATTCCAAAACATGAGGTCAATCGTGCGTATCGTCAAACTGTCCCAGTAACCTTAACACGATGACAGGTAGCGTATGAGAGTTTTGGACGCAGATAACAAAGTGAACCTCAATTAGAAAAGAAACGTTTGCAGATTTCAACTATTTTCCAATTTAAAAAATTTCTAAACTAGTTTTTGTGCAATTTGCCATTAGTTATTAACATGAAAATAATGAACTCAGAAGTAAAACCATTGGCCTTGCACTTTTGATGGGTCACGGATGGACGAGCGAGTCTGTTTGCTTTGCATCCCTAACTCATTTAAAAGCTTTTAAAAACTTTCAACAAACTATCTCAAATATAATAGAATTAAAGTCTAACGTTTTTTAAAAAAAACTAAACACATTTTAAAGTCTCCACAAAATGAAAAGAAAAGTTTGCTGATACGGACGACAGAGTAAAAACCGTTACATAAGAGGTGCTAACAGACTCGTTTTCTGCTGTTTTTTTCGGGGTCAATATAAACAACAGGTACAAGAAACAAAACTGAACAAAAAGTGAGAACCATGAAACTTTTGCACGAACTGAACTCAGGAATGGAAAAAAGGTTTTAATGTAAATCTTTATGAAGTAAAAGTATTCTCTTTTGGAAATTGTGTTAAAGGCAACTTTCCAGTTGTTCGTTGTGCGCACAGGAAATGTAGATCACTAGATGTCACATTTCAAATTTAAAATAATTCATTGTTAAAATCACGGTTAATTTCTTTCTTTGAAGGAGGGACTGATAATTGCTCCCACGTTATTTAAATAGCACAAGGAGCTTGATTTCTTTTCTCGCGAAGTGTTTGTTTTTTAATGAGTATAAAAGCTCAAAACAAAATCCTATGTCATAAAGCACGTCAAAAATAATCTTTCTTAAGTTACAGTTTAACCCAAGAATGACAGAACTGAGGTTACGAGCTCTCAATGTTCCCATGATTTCATAACCTAATGAAACGACGGGCTTTTAATCGGTTTTTTTCATTTCTAAGGTTTCCTAAATTATGTATTTAGGGTTTTGAGTTAGGGTTAGTTCAAGAATGCCATCATCAAAGAAGCTTTTTGGTTTTGACATCGGTACATGCGTTCTACATGGCGACAGCTGGTACGCCTGAAATATTCGTTATCTTAAAGAAAGAATAAATGTATATGAGAATGTTATCAGAGTTTTATTTCTAAAATGACATCTAAAAAACAGTAGCAAAGTAGTAAACTATTAAAGATAACAAACTGCACTACAATTTTGGATCGAAGTTAACGCGCTTTCATCAGTAATTCCTGTATTCCTTCTGAACATTAATAGAGTCCTCTATATGGAGAGCTCTTGAAAATTACAATGATTTGTTTTAAGAGTGTAAGAAACCTAACAATTCGCGATTTAATTTTTTCTGCACATTTTGTTTGCTTTTAAGAAGTACTTGACCTCTGACCTAAAAAACAGCTGCCGCACGAGTCTTTCATTGAGCTGTTTTTTGTTTCCTGTTTCATGGCTCACTGACTGCAGTGAGGAAGAAAAACGATTATTGTATAACTTACTATAGCTACGCGAGTGAACTAGCATGAGGCAATCTTATCTCCTATCCTTAATAGACCAATTAGCATTAACCATAGGTAATGTTACTCATGATACGGAATGATTAGACTTCAGACTTCAGACTTCAGTGTGCGACTTTCTTCTCCTAACGATTAAAATTTGAAACCGTTTATTGCTCATTATTGATATAACCAAATCCATTTTTTACGTTTGTTCGAACCGCAAAAAGAGTCAAAAGATATATATTTACTTTAATTGGACACACAAAGATCCCTGGCAGATTTCGAAAGCTTTATTACCACGGTAATTATTTAGAATTTCATTCCTTGGAAAAAGGAATAGTATTTGAAAGCATCCTCAAGCATTAACAAATTGAATCTGTTGTATATATCACCTATGACCTCAAACAAAATTGACTATTTTCTTCTTCTGAAACAAAAACATTAATGAAAAACATCGTACAAGTTCTCCAACACTTTTGGCAAAAGATTCCTTTGGAACTTCGCATGTGCTGTATAAGTCTTCATAAACACCATTACTATTTGGACTATTTGGCGGGGTTAGACTCTTCGTTTTTTTTGAAATGCATTATTGCTCCTTCCGACAGGTGTTTCAATAGTTTCGTTAACCAGGTAAACCACAGCAATGTTTACTCCCAAAGTCTAAAGTCTACATTTCAAGATTTATCTTCAAAATCACCCATAAATCTTAATAAATCAAAATTTTATTTCAGTTTCTTTTGAACCTCTTCTTTTTTTTGTGACAGACTGAAATTTTTAGCCTAGCAGTATACAATTCAAAAGCAAGAAAAAGAAAGTTTTAAGAACACCTCAAATCAAAACAGGCGAAAAATATTATTCCAGACGTTTTTGGTTTGAACGTTCTTGGTCTCAGTTTGTCGGGTTTTTTGAAGCGTTACCCAGCATGCCTTAGGGTTACATGCTTTCTTTTATAAGAACCAGTAAACTTTTCTAGGTTGGTCTTATGTTTTGGTGATTTCACCCTTAAATTGTTTTTAATTCTGTTCGTATTTCTAGCAGCTCAGATCGAAGGAAAAAAAACATAGAATCTATCAAGGCATTGCAAAGCGATGGGCCTTGCATTTGAGAATAATTGTGAAACACCGTAAGACTTCTGGTGTTTGAACTAAGTTAATTAGTCTCAACGTAAAAATTTCATAGATAAGTCGAAGCCTAAGTCTGAGTGGTTCTTGAATTTTGGCCAATTTGAGCCTCGTTATATTAATTATAAAGAAATTAGTCTTATAGAAATGCACCACGTATTTCTAGTCTAGTCTTTTTTACTCTCTGCAAACTACCTTGTGGTAGGGTGTATCAAAACTGCACGAGTTTCATCGAAAATCGGCTTCTCGTTCGCACTCACTCGTTAATCGCTGTTTTGTATCTCAGTGTCGCAATCACTGAATCAGCTTCCGAGATTGCTAAACCATACACGTACATAAGATTTTCAGAAAAACTATTAGTATCAGAAGAATGGATTAAAAATGAGAGCAAGTTACACAAAATCTTTAAGGCCCTTTCTGATGCGTAAAACATGCGGTGATGTATTAATAATTGCTTACGTTTCGCAAGGTTACTGACAATAAAATGATATTTGTATTTCAGGTAGCAAGATATTCAGTTTCTAATCCTACTTGTGTTAGCAAGTCAATTAAGTAACAACGACGCGAAAATTGAGAAATGTCCTCAAATTAATAATTTCAAATCATTAAAGATCGATACAGATTTATCTAAACTCGTAGCAACAATCTAAATCTTTCACGAGAGAAAAGTAATATGACTATCAAACCAGTAGGCAGTACCTCTGCATTGTTAAAGGTTTTTAGTGTTAAGGAAGTAATTAATAATTAACCTGATGAAGATCGGTCTGGCCGATCGAAATATATTGAAATTCAATTTATTCTCGTTGTGAGTCAACTTTTCTTATATATTTTTTATAATTAATAATGCTCGTGTTATTGCTGCCGCAGCGAGTGAGCCAAGCAGCATACTATTTGGTGCATGGTGTTCAAAAGTTCAAAATGCAAAGCATTTTGGTTAGTAATATTTTTAACCAACATTCCTTGCTCCTCTATAGTATATTTTTACAAGGGCTACCTGTAGTGGGCCAAATCTAGGTGTACAAATTCGATATATTTTAACGCGGGAGACTGGTGTTGAATTTTATCCATCAAAGCGAGGCTCAGGGGAATACATTAACGGAAATTCACTTACGAGAAGTTCACGTTGCGAATATAATAGTATTATTTCGTGGATTTCTTTTGTTTTATTTGTTTTAAACCAGCCTTAACCGAAGTATTGGAAATGGAACTATCAAATGAACAAGGAAATCAAAAGAATCGTGAGTATTTCAAGCGTCAAAAGCTGCCTTGGCTGCGATCGATATTTATTGAACTGCACTGAAGCATATAGGAACTCTTTTTATTGTAAAACAATTAGGGATTGGAATTTATTACCAAACCGTTTGCTAGATATTGATAATTCTAGAAGTTTTAAGGAGGCTATAAGTAGAGATATTTAATGGGATTCTCTCTCTCCTTTTTATTTTGTTATTTTTATTATAATATTTATTAGTATTTTATATCATATTTATACTAGTTGTATTCATTTTTTTATATATTGTACATAGCGTTTCATTTATTATTTTAGATTTTTGTTATAGTCTATCGGTGATGGGCCCTCCTTTTGATGGACTTAAATAAATGTAGATGTAGATGTAGATCGTTCGAGCCGTTTCCTGGTCGTACGACGTGTCTGTAGCCTTATGAGTAATGAATATTAATAAGGCTTGTTGTCTAGGCATTTTGACCAATCGCCTCTCCCCTTAACCCCACCGGGGCCCTTAGGCGGGTCCCTGGACCCCACGCCCAGAACCCCCCCTCGAAGTATTCTGGCTACGGGCCTGAAGTTGCTGTCGACCCGATCTCTTACTCATATTGATTCAACGACAAAATTAAATTAATTTCAACGTAGCCATCTTCTTGGGTACCCGTGTTACTCCTACAGGCCGATGCACGTCTATACGTCTACTTGGCTACCCACCCTCATCTTGCTTGTGGTCATCTTCTTACACAAAATTTTAAAAAGTTTTATTTTGCTTTGATGGGGCTCAGTCAGTGTAGCAGTGAACTGTAGTTACAGGGGATTCCTAATTTGCATTTTGCATATACCTTAGGGAAGCCTCACCTATCGATTTTGCCCATAAGAAACGTCAATTTTGCTTTTGGGGGTTGGGGGGGGGGTTGGCACATCGTGGGAAAATTCGATAATTTTGTAAAAAAATTCTGGACTTTTTGGAAATATCTTGGAAAGGAATCTAAGATAACTTTTGACTTATGTTCATCGGTCAGTTCGTTATGTTTTTCACACAATTTATGTTGTTTATATAGTATGCATTCTGATCAGACAAGAAATTTTACGCAGACTACTTTGCGGGGAGATGAGAAAATGAAAATCATATATAAATCAAGTCTTCTTCACAGCGAACCAAGAAATCGATGAAATCAGCCGCAGTCTCATATGTTTCTGTCGAGCTCACGGTCACTGCTGACAGCTGAAGTAACCTTTATTCTCCACAGCTGTTCTATATTTTGTTGGTTCTTGTATTCGATCATATGTTATACGATTACTGCTTTTTAAGACTCGCGGACGTTTGAGCGGAATCAAATCGTTGTTGAAGTATTTAATGATGAAATTGACTTTGCATTTGATGGAGACTATCGAAGACATGAATGAAGTTATGAACATATTCTCTGTTAACTTTAATTAAAAACTTTTACCATGTTTTCAGATCACAAAAATATCGATAAATATTTTTGACGTTTCTAAGGAGGGGTGGGGGGGGATCTCGAGAGAAACGTAAAATTGACGTTTCTTGTGGGCAAAATCGGCCTGCGTAGCGGCTGTTTAGCGAAAGAGCCGCGAGGGGGTTGGGGAGAGAAAAAGGGAAAAACAGCCTGCCCAAAAACTATGCTCTATTTATTACTATCCCCATTCAGCGACTTGACAGCTGTCGTGTCGTCGCGTGCTATTCGAAGCGTGAAAATGAAAACAAACCTTTGACTTTGACAGTTCGATGGCAGCAACACGTGAAAATCCAATTAGGCCAGCGAAGA
>JAOTRI020104403.1:0-13768 GCA_028564885.2 Zoanthus sanctaehelenae
CAGCCTAAAAATTGCCGTTAGCCGCTCTGCTAACAACCTCAGAAACGCGAGCTATAATTCAATGTCTAAAAACAAAGTAATGAAAATTTCTATCATAGTCAATGTCAATTAGACGTTTACAAAAAAATCAAGATTCGTTTTCCTACCATAAAATTAATTCTTGTCAGTTCTGTAAAAACTGTGAGAACTGTTAGTTTGTAAACGGTAAGCTTGAGACTTTTTTATGGTTGAAAGCAATTTATGGAAGTTGACAACTCCCTTTAATTTGCATACCAAAAATTTAAAACGTATTTATTTTGTTTAGTTCTTTCTTCTATGGAACTTAAACTTTAAGTTTGAGTTAAACTACAAAAAAGTATTCCTTACAAAAATCTGGGTTGTAAAAAGCAAAATGCTACGAAAAATAAGAAAATAAAGTCGCAAAATAGCTTTAGAAACACGTTCCATATTGAATTGACACGAATAAAAAGCGAGTTGACTCAAACAATAGCCATGTCCATCATTAATTTGTGTTTACTTTGACCGTCGGAGCGAAAAGTTCATTGGGAGAAATCTTTTAGAAAACTTGAAAAAACTGTTTGAAACTCTTCTCTGCCTCAACAAAGCTTGGTTCGAAAGCCTTTTGGAGTCTTGATCAAAAGCATTTTTAGCACACTCAGCATCGACGCTTGCTGCACGTGTTGAGAAATTCGCGGGGGCGTCTGTACAGATAATCAGGGGTTTTGTTCGCTGACGTCACTGACGTCCACCCAAACCATTTACATTTGTCCTCCCAATAAAAATGGTCGTCCTCTCTTTATAGGGTGTTTAGGTATTTCATGGTTTAAACTGTCATTGCTGTATTTACTGCAAGGAGTTGGTCAAAAAATATCAACACCTGACGATAAGCAAAAACTTTATCTCTATCTATTTATTTATATGTGACCGACTCAATATTTATGTTTTAAATGTTTATGTACTTCAAAGTGTCTATGAAGCGAATATAAGTTTTTCATTTCTGAACAGATCAATTTAAAAGTATATACATGAAAAAATTACTCGACTTTGATTGGCTAGGAGCAGTGCAGTTTAAGCGTAACACTAGTGCAAAAAAGTGTAATACCAGTGCAAACAACAAATGTTTGTCGATTGGTTAAGAAACAATCGAAATTTTGAAGAAGCCAATGAAATCGTAGATACATGTTCGCTTTGATGGCGCGTACACAAACAAGTTTCTAGCAAAAATTATTTATAATGGCGGGCGATGGAGCGCGGCTTGAGTAAATGTTTTGAGCACGAAACCTGTTCGAAAAGCCAAACCTTTGTGGGAAGCACTGCTTTTTGGTTTCCCGTTCAGAAGGCAGGGTGATGTGAGAATGAAAATGTCATTGAAATGGAAAATTACGAGTCAGGAAAGCCAAACACATTGCAAAACATACGATCGAGTGGATGATTTTCATGACAAGGTATCTCGAAATGTTTGTATGCATATTACTAATAAGTAATCATACGGTTTTTCTCGTTCAATTTGAAATTAGTTTGCACTTGTGAGTTTTTCAAAAAGCTGAAATTGCACTCGCCCAAGCGGCTCGTGCAATTTCAGCGTTTTGAAAAAGTCACTCCTGCAAATTAATTACAAATTGAACTCGAAACCGTATGATTACCAATACTAATTACAAAACGTTTCACAGAAATTGGATAAAATGCTTCCAAGATATAAAAGTTGCCAAATTTGCAGGTTTTGCGTCGATGTTTGGCTAGTTCATTAAGCATTCAAGGAATCATGTTTCTCGTTTCTATGACGTAATTTTGTTTGCATAGTTGAAAACGAAACGATAGAAAATAACATGTTTAACTCGTACCTCGACACTGATTCACAACACTGAATTCATACTCACCTTGTTAGAAGAAATAGATTTTATCTTTATTTAGAATCCATTTTGTCAGGTTTAAACTATTTTCAAGTTTAATATGTTTGCTTTCTTTATTAATTTCTCAAACAATCCATGTACTGATGCAAAGTAAAATGGCGCATGGCATTCGCTAATTTGCAACTCAACGGTTAGCCACAGAACTCGCGCAGCATCTCTAAAACTTCCCGTAGCTCTGAAATTAATCCAGTTTGTTTTTCTCATCATGATCTTTTCAGACAAGCAAAAACTGTTTTCGCTTCATGGGCAATAAAAAATGTATATTTGTATTGTTTACTTATATTAATCTTATATACAGATGTTTAGCAGTTATAGGTTTTAAAGCAAGTCATTTTAAGCCTTAGTTATTTATTTATACCATTATGTATTTATACCATTATTTATTTTTACCATTCATACTATACCTGACAATACTCTGGAAATTTGAAGAGCTGTTATGGTTTGAAGTGTAGAGTTTAGTTGAAGAAACACCACGATATAGATCGACTTGCGAGCGACATTTAGCGATGACATCTTGGAATACCCGAAAGGAGGCTGAACTGTCGCAAGACGGTTGCCACACGAGTGTGTTAGCAGTCAGTGATGGTAACGATTCGTAAAAGTAGCAAATCTCTTTGACATGTGACAAACCAGTTCTTTAAATAGCAATTTAATATGTTTAGAGGGTCAATTAAAAATCACTTGATGTAAATAAATGAACGGTGGGATAAATTAAGTGTGCGACGGAATTAAACTCTATCCGAGCATGGCCTTTAAACAGGCTCGTAGCGGGGAATATGGGCCGGGGTTCCCCAAGATTAAATCCCTAGATTTTTGGGAAGGTAGGAAATGTGGAAATACAGTAAATAGTCATTGGAAATTAAAATATTAAAAAGAATTTTTTCAAAAAGATTGTGCCTGACACAATTCTAAAGAATCGCTTTGCGATATCTTGAGAAAAACCTAAAAATAAACAGCAGCGGTGAAACAGTGAGGGAGAAGAAAGTGTCCAACAAGGTACAGATGATCGTGAAATATCTTTCGTCGATACGATTTTTGAGAAAGCTGCGGAGGAAGAAAACGAATCCAAAATAGAAAGCGCTCTGACTAGTACACTGGGAAATGACTACCAAGATAGCTCTTCCATCAAGACCCAACCTAACATCCAAGACACATCAAGTTTGTGCAACGACATTTTGGGAATACTAAGGTATTGTAGAGATCATTTCAATCCACCTAGTTCGACAAATTCAATTGGCTTGATAATGACGAAAACAACGACTTAGTATGTTGCTTTACATGCAATAAAGCATTGGAAAATAATTTATTGTCCTCTTTAAACGCAGATCCCGCTTTCATTCGGAACTGTTTTTGCAACTGGAAGCACGCTAAGGATACGATGAAGGGATTCGGTAAACTCGAAACGTCATACTCTCATTTAGAAGCGGTGGCTCGATATGTTTCAACTCCTGCTACAACGCTTGGTGATGTCAGTGAACTACTTTCTGACCAACTTGTATCTGAAAAGATGTACGATAGAAAGATGTTGCTGCTAATTCTTTCAAGTATAAGGTACTGGGCTCGACAAGCACTGCCTTTACGGGGTGACTGGAATTCCGAAACCATGACTGAAGAAAACTAGAATTTCTACATGCTCGTTAAATTACAATCGCATGGCTGAAGCGAAAGAATGAAAAGTACACCTCTCCAGTTATACAAAATGAGTTTCTCCATGCGCTAGCCCTCGGTATCTTGCGAGAAATATCACAAAACATACATAACGCTACTTTTTACACAATAATGGCAGATGAAACTGCCTATATTTCAAACAAAGAGCAGCTTGTGATATACATTCGGTGGGTTGATAATGATTTCGCTATTTACGAGGATTTTATCGGAATTTATCCTCTGGAAAGAACCACCGCTGATCATGAAGTTGAAGACCTCAAGAATGTTCTTGTAACCATGCACCTGAAAATTGAGAATGCACGCGGACTGTGTTATTATGGGGCCGCCACTATAGCAGGTAAGCGGACAGGCGTAGCCACTCAAATAAAAGCTCTGAATGGCAAGTGTCTCTACACCCATTGCTATGGTCACGCATTAAATGTGGCTGGAGGAGATGCCAAGAAATCAGTGAAATGTATAAAGGACGCTTAAGAGACTGTGAGAGAAGTGGAAAAACTACAATCTCAGACAAAAACCTTGGCCAGGTATACCTTTATTACCCCTTCCCCCAAGTCAATGTTGTTGAACAAGTCTGAAACTTAAAAAACGGAATAAGGCAACATTGGATGGGGGCGCGGGGGATATTTTTCAATGAGGGTGTCCAAAATATTTTGTCCGAGATTGTAGTAAAAGAGTTTCCGCAGCGTAATACCAAGCTCTACAAAATCTGAAAAGAGAGTCAAAACGAATCACGGGGCGTCCATATATTATGTCCAACTAGATGGACAGGCCGTGGGGAAGCTCTGGCATCTGTATTGGCTGCTCTCTTGGTATACAAGAACTTAGTACTGAGGCAAAGAGACAACCTAAGCCGTATACTTCAGCAAACATCTCTCTAAGCTGCCCAGGGAAATAGCATCGCACAGGACGTGGTTAAAACTTTGACTAAAGATCCCAGCAATACTTCCTTTGACCATTTCTGGTCAAGAATTCTTTAACGAAAGAATGCATGAGATACCATCGATTGACGATCCAGACCTACCACGAAAAAGGCGAGCACCGGCACACCATGAAATTGGGAGGCAGGGTACAGATTACCATCCAGCCACTGCAAAAGATCTTTACTAGAAGATATATTTTAAAACGATAAACCTGGCTACAGAATGTATCACCTCAAGATTTCACTAAAGGGACTTTCTGGTCTACCAAAATGTCCAAGAACTACTTTTGAAATCAATTGCTGGGGACCCTTACGACAAGGAACTGACAGAAGTTGTACAGTTGTATGGCAAAGACATTGATGAATTCAGACTGGAAGGCCAGCTTTCTTTAATGAAACAAAATTTGATGTGAGCGATCTAGTCAAGTTCCTGCAAACTCTTGGCGAGGAACGCAACGGGTTATTATGTCTGAGGTATGCACCCTTGGTAAGATTCTCCTTGTAATGCCAGCAACAAACGCTGTAAGTGAGCGTTCCTTCTCATCCCTGAAGAGGGTTAAGACTTACCTACGATCAACTACAGATGACTCCAGGCTAAATCATCTCATGTTGCTGGTTAAGGCAGCAAATATGTTCGTGGAAGCAAAAGAAAGGAGAAAGAATATATTCGGTGTCTTCATTTCTAAGGGTGTTTACATTGCGAAGGAGTTTTAAAACAAGTCGACCCAGACCTCCTTTTAAAGACATATTTCCATCACATATAAACATGTATGTTACCAGTGAACAGAAACATTGTTATGCTTAAGCTAAGAAAGGGCTGGGTACAAAAAAGCTGCAATAGCTCCCCCACCCCCCAGAAATTTTCCCTCTGCTACGGGCCAATAAAATTTAAACACATTTAAAGAATTGTGCAAACCCTGACGTAAAAGCGATGTACAAATGGCAAAAGTTTACATTGCAAAAAAGAAAAAATAACGATTATTATTAATTTTATAGTTTTGACAATTTAACGAGATGTACTAAAGAAAAGAAATTGTATTGTTATATATACACTTGATGAAACATTATTTTTCATCGTTAAATAATTCTTAAAAGTTGATTTTTAATTAGTCTTTAAAATTTGACATCTTTAACATGCGGTATATTGTATTAGTTAGGTTTTTTAATTTCAGTTTGTACACCGCGTTCAGCTTCTTCATTACAAAATAAAGCTTATTCAACAGTGAAGTGGAATGGTATATGTGTTTTTTTTTAAATTTAGTGAAGACAAAAACTAAGCAAACCAAAATACTATTGAACAAAAACACAGTTATTTCAGTTTATCACGTACAAAATAAACAAGATTTTAACATCACATAAACTCGTTACAAAAACTAATCCAGCAACTTTAAAGTTTTAAGTTCTTAACAGTTTCTCCTATCTTAACTCTGTTTTCCTTAACCTTCCCTACCCCCCTTCAATTGCAAGTTATTGACAACATTTTCCTTACCCTCCCCTCTCCTACCCATCCCAATTTTATTCATCAAACAAAAAGGCTGCTAGACGCCCTCCTTGCAGTTAGAATGGAATTACGAGGATTCCTCAAACGAGGTCGAACCGTTAACATTTTAAAGGAGCAATCATTACACGCAAACACAGGTTACAAACACTTACACAAATGCAGCCGCTTTACGGCCTATCTACGATCTCGGAGCACAGCGCCACAGCCAGATTAAATTAGCTGGGATCAAATTTCTACAAACGGAAAAAAAACCCTGAGTACCAGGAGAAAAGCCCTCGCAGTCAGAATGAGATTGACAAATCTCGGCCTACATGCGGTGCCCAGGATTTGAACCCGGATGGTAGAGGTGAGAGGCACGACTGATGACCACTATGCCAACCAATCGTACCCGGGTGGTAGAGGTGAGAGGCACAACTGATGACCACTATGCCAACCTGACTCATTACCCTTCCCTACCCCCTTCAAATGCAATCTACTGACAATATTTTCCCTAACCTCCTCTCCCCGACCGAATTGCTTTCATTTTACTTTATTCCTGTCATTCTTATTCCTCCCTACCCTCCATAAATTTGAAAAGTGCCAGTATCTACAACAGCCAAAACTCGGATGCAAAACAAATACTACTATCTTACCTTGCTACTTCAATATCTAGTTCTTCATTCAAGGCAGGAAGATAGATGATGCTCTCTTTTATATCTTCTTCGTTTATTTCCTCAACCTCTTCCAGCTCTGGTTCCTCGGCAGTCTGCAGGGACACCACGGAACTCTGGGAGCTTTTCCTTCGTACCCAAGGATCGTACCCAATATCACTACCTCGTGACATGGTGACGTGACCTGAAATATTGCCATTTTCCTGCAACAAACAAAAAAAAGCTGAAATTGATACCGTACTCAGGGTTGAGACAATATATCGATGACGATATTACATATTAGTATGACGCTATTAGTAACAATAGCTTATTTCTTTTACAAGCCATGTGTTGCATAGAGCCGGCACTTATCTCTGGTTTCCGAAGTGTTAAACGGATGAGAGTCTTTAATGACCTTTCCTGTCTTCATTACCAGACTGTACGTACAGGGTAAGAGTAATAAGATTCCTTTCCCTGCTGTTCAGGGAAGTGCTCTTCGAACACAGAAATATATTTCTGAATTTCCAAAATGAAAAGAATGCTATTATCTTGGATCAAATTTTGATGTTCCTCATTCTACAGCTCTCAGAACAAGAGCCAAAGCGATGATAAGTTGCACACAGTTTCTCAGCTTTTGGCTCATCAGTAACAGAAGCGTTTCTATTCACTTCTTCTCAGATTTGTTTCCCAATTTGTAAAATATCCAAAAATAAAAGGAGGTCACTCCGAGCTAAATCCTAATACGAGCCCAGTGGCCCATGGAGCCGGCACTCATGTCCGGTTTATGTAGTGGTAAGCGGATCAGAGTCTTTGATTCCCCCTCAACGGAACAATAATCCATCGCAGGTTAGCTCCCAGCAGACTCTGGTACTCACTTACCTACCCCGGGAGGATGGAAGATGAGTTGGCTTAGGTGGAAAAAAGATCACACAAATATTCGAATGTCGGCAAACTGCTGAATCAAACGAGGGACCTTGTGGTTGCAAATCATAGATCTTACCAACTGCCTCAACCACGTCCCGCCAGCAAAACCACAACCGAGCAAACAAAAATTGAAACTTTGGAAAACATTAAAAACATTCAGTTTGCAAGAAAGTAAAGTTAACAATAAAGAACACTCGGTGGATGACATCCATTTTTTTGCATAATTAAGTATTCATTATGGAACAAAAATTCTTGCATACTTCACTCTATTACATAGATTCAAAATTTTTATTTTAAGCTTTGAAATAAACTTTTTAAGTTAATTTCGTGGTATCAAGAATTGAGAAAGCATTTTAATAAACTTCAACAACAATAAACTAACCTTTAAATTTAACTCATCTTCCTCCAGCTGTGCGAGACCATTGGCGGGGAATAGATCATCGTCCTCCTGAAAATGACAACACTCTGTCATCTTCAAAGCTACATGAAGTGCTGCCATACATTTTCAAAACGGGGCCAAACCAAAGGTTTCAATCTTTAGTTACTATTGTTTATTACTGTACTTGGTAGTTATTCTATTAACTCGACTGAACGGTGTTTATTACGAGACAAACCGAGGAAGAAAGAATTTGAAAAGGAACGAATGTAGAACCTTTGGGCAATCGTGTCTTTTCGAACATGTGAATATTAATTTTCTGGGTTTGGTAAACGAAATAAAAAATTAACTTGTTGAAATTTAATAGACACTGAATTAAGCAAAGTAAAGACAGCGATTAAATTTAACCATAAACAAGAAGGTAATTGCACATGATTACAATAGCGCAGCGCAGCGCAGTCGCTAGGTCATAGTTCGTCTTTACTTTCTTCTTTCCACTTATCCTTGTCTATATTCAGTCTTACAAGGTCATAGTTCAGACAAAGAAACCAGCAACATCAAATCAAGTTGTAGCTGACGCAATATGTTCAATCAACCATATTACTTAAAGTTTAACAAAGCATTATCTCCTTACAACTTTAAAATCGCTTTTCTTATTTAAACGTTTTTATGTATTTTTTCCACGGTCACACGGGGGTAAAATTTTTATATTTAGTGTTGCTGAGCGTTGCTATTTTAAAGTTGCCGCTGATCCAAATGATAACGGATTTATTTGATTTTTGGTAAGTTTCATCTGCATAACAAATATTAAAATAATAATGGACAACATATAGCTACAGCAATAAAATTCTTGCCTTTGGCGAGTGATAAAGAACAAATGATTTTTCTCTACTCCGTTTAAATTTTCAAAACAACCGTCTTCTTGGGTAACCTCTGTAACGCATATACAGCTCAATGCCTGTCTACTTGGGTACCCTGTGGTTTTTAGTTACATCCCTCATCCTCTTACACGCAGCCATGACAAAGTGACTACCGCTGATATCAGTACCCTATGTGACTCCTATAATACAATGCCTGTCTACTTGGGTACCCTGTGGTTTTTAGTTACATCCCTCATCCCTCACTCTCTTACACGCAGCCATGACAAAGTGGCTACCGCTGATATCAGCTGTAGCTTCAAAAACAAAAACGAACTGAATGTTTCTTTCTCTCATTTTTTTTCTGCTGCTGACTTTAAGCATTTATATCAACATTAAAATAGGGAAAACTTTATAATGTAATCTTTACAATGTTATCTCCGCCTGAAGATTAAAATCGGCGTTGAGTGTCACATTGAATTTCATTAAAAGGAGCAAACTCAGTAATTCTTTAAACCCCTTACCCCTACTATGAAGGAGCATTTGCGTTCCAGAGGCTGCAAATAAAACAAATTCTAATCAAAATAAATGCCAAAGAAATCAAAGTAATGTTGTAAAGATCATTAGTTAAAAAGAGACCAATTTGAGAACTTAATGTGTACATAAAATTAATCAAAGCAACAACACTTTAGCTTACACTATAGATGATTGTAAACAAAAGTTTACTTTATAAAATTAATAAGCAAATAAAATATGCAACAAATAATTAAAATGGAATGATGCAAAGCAAACATGGGGTATTAAACAAAGAGGGTTGCAACATGTCAAAACCAACTTTTTCTGCTTATATTTTATACAAGAAATGGCAGTAAACCACAAATTGAAATTAGCTGTAAGCTAAGAGCAAGCTCCCTTGTGTGTACCGGCCTTTCAGACACTGGGGACCTTAAGCAACTAGGACGGCAACGCCGACGACGACGGCAAAAAACAATAGAAAATACAATGGCAGCACGTTGGAATGCAGCGAGCGGAGCACGTGCAAGGAGTTGCCTCTTAGATTAAAACGTGAAAACACCTGTTTTGGAGTTGTCAAGGCTACGTGGACGTAACAGCAAAAACTTCCTCAGTATTTGTTTAGATTCATGGAGAAACATTAAATCGTTTTTCTATTCACAAAGCGAAAAGCAAAAGAATAAAACCCTAATGATTCGAACAAAGAAATAAAGAGTAAACCAAAAAGGAGATTTCATGGAGCCGTTGTCGCTCACGTTCCCGTCCTCGTTACTTTAAGTCCCTATTTATTAATTTATTGCTCCAAGATGACATTGTAAAACTGAGACGTTTGTAAAAAAATAGGCGCCGTTTTGGCGCATGTAACTATTGCTGAAGAAAAAAAGGTATTAAAAGTATAATTGTTGTAAATATGCTGTTGTATAGATAGGAAAGTATTGCCAAACAGAAGCTCGCGTCTATCTGAGTAAAACCACGTCAATGTTCGTTTATCATCGTGGTCCATCGTTGGACATCGTTGACACGAAGTGTTCACGAAGAGATCACAAGAGCTGTATTTTCTTGTGCTGATTGGCTCCGAAGTATATTCCATTGTTACTAGCTTTAATTCGGAAACCTTACATGAATGCAATAGTGACTACGCGCAAGCGCAGTAGTCACAAAGATTGAGAGTAAAATAGTTTGTTTACACAAACAAGCCTTTTGCTTTGTTAAAAAAACTGATAATCAATAACTTTTTAAGGCGTTTTTAATTTGCAATAACCAAAAAATATCTATAATGAGATGATAGTAATACCAAGAACCTCAGTTTGTACAACGAAGAAACGTTTTAATCATATTCCCGACATAATAGAAAAAAATTATAAAGAAAATAGACGTTGTATTTTGTTGAGTAGGAGTTGTGAGGCATAAAGGGCTTGCTCCCTATGGGAGTAAGGAGAGAAAGTAGGCGTCGCTAATGGAAAACTTGCTGTCGGATGCAATGGCCGATGGCTAGTTTTGAAAACACTGCAGTCTCAGAAGTAAAGAAAGAATTCAAGACTAAAAGTGTTTTTCAACATAAGGGCTATTACTAAACTAAATCCTTATACGAGCCTAATGGCCCATGGGTCCGGCGCTTATCTCCGGTTTCTGTAGTGTTAAGCGGATGAGAGTCACAAGCATTAGAAAACAGAAATAATGCTACTTTTTCATAGATTTTTTTACGGATACTAAACGACAATTCAAATTGAAAAATGCACTCGTTTAGCATTTCCAAATTAGTATTTATTTATATTTAATATTGCCCCAATATGTTGGAAAATACTCAAACAATTAGACCTCTCGGACTCATGAACTCAAGGAGGCAATAGCCCATATAGCCATATAGTAGTCCATGCGGCCTCGAGGTCTAATTGTTCAAAAGAGAGAATGAAATTCGTTTACAAACGTCAAAGTTTAGTTCTAAATTGTTTAATATATACTAATTCTCAAGAAACGTGTGTGTTCTCCAGTTAGAAATTATTTCTCTATAGCTCTATAAGATCGTGATAGTCCCACCTCAGCAGGGCAATCTCATTACCAAACTTACGCTTTTAGACAACTGCTCCATTTGTTCCTTAAGTGACTCAGGTCCGACAGAAAAGAGTTTCCTCTCTGCTGCTGAAACAATAAAATAATGGTAAATGCTAACCAATACAATAGAGATCTTAAGATTTGCGTATTTCGGTGTACAGGTAATAGTAGCGCCATCTTATTTTATTTGTGGCATTTTGAAACATACGCCATTTTATTTTTCTTCTGTTGCTCAGAATGGAATATTACTTGGCTGTGAGCGAGCCAATCGGAGTACGCAAAAAGTAATATTCACTTGTGAGGTCCATGCTAGTCTTGAACATCGCGAATATGGTTGCTATGGTAATTACTAAACGTGATTATCAGTCGTTAAAAAAGGCGGTCATTAAATAAACTGCATTAAAACAAGTATAAAAGCTTATAAAACTCTTTATCATATATAAACTTAAAGAACAGAGCAAACTTGTGAAATCCGTGCCAGACAAAAAAGCTAGTTTACCCTGGATAGGTAAAATAAGAGAGATAAGTCCTATTTTAAAAACTTTAAAAAACGGATATAATAATGATAAAGCTTAAAAATTGAAAAGACAAACAAAAAGTTTAAAACATTTAACAATTTTAATAATAAATGAGTTCTTAAAAACAAAACAAGGCAAAAGGATAAAAAAGTTTACAATGACTAATAAATAACGAGTTCTTAAAACGATCAGTTTTCGCCCTTGGGAAACAATATTTCCGTTCGCGCTTTAGATTGTATTGAAAACTGTTCTAATCTGGCAGTAACCTGTGCAGCTTGTGACTCGAATTTGTCGCGACCTCCACGAAAAATTGTCTTGTCAGAAGTAGTCCCCTTGCTCAGTTTTATTACCACGTAATAAAAATCGGAATAAAGTCGAAACTTACCCTCATTCTCTTCTCGTTTTATGACCACAGGTCGTGTGGGACTTATCTCACTCACCATAGTGAGGCTGCTGCTATTGGCGCGCTGTGATTGAAGAATCAAATATTAAATTTTAGTATAAATTTACTATGTTCTATTGTGAATCTGTGAATTTGATTGGCTCTTTCACCTCTCCATGACTGTACATGACTGACAAGAATCGTTTTGAGAAAAGAAAGAAACAACGGCGTCGGGACAATTTGCCGAAGTTTAGGACCAAGAAATTGAATATTCAATTGAAAGAGCAGTTCCAGAAAAAACGAAAATAGCGACAAAATATGGAATGAAAAGTTTTAATAGTAAGATAAAAGTTTTACTTGTGTATCCGTGAGAAAGATTTGTTTCACTCCTCAGTGCACATCGCGCGCAGTGTTTGAAATCTTTGTAAACACAAAACATTTTTTCCTAAACGTTACTCCACATTTTTATGCAGTGAGAACATTGAAAATTTGTACTAAAACAATTTGCGCCTCGTTGACTTTTTGCTCGTAGAAAACTCGGGCTCGTAGTCTAATTGTTAAATAGTTGCCTTTTCTCAAAGTTGGTTTATGCTGTACATCCTAACCCGGACATGTTAGAAAAGTAAATTTTCTCACGTCGGCTGAGGTTCGTCATTGTTCTTGACCTTAATAATTCCGGTGATTCCATCATTGTGACATTAAAGAGCTTTTTCAAGCAAACTTCTTCCTCTCCACAATGACTTTGCTTGAAAAAGTGCCGAGCGCTATTTATTGCTGCTCTACGCAGTTGATATAGGTAGTATTAGAAAGGTTATATCAGTATATAAAAGTTTCAATACAAAATCCTGCGTTTACGGTAACTGGCAAGGTTGAAACCCTTACAATCATAGTAGGCATAAGGAGCCCGCCATGCTCTATCGACTGGCAAACACAAACTTGAGTTGCTCTCACTATAACGTTGCCCTGAGGTCTTAAAATCTGGTGACACCAGAAAAACACAAGAATCCAACTTAAAATGAGAGATTCTCCTGAAAATTATTAGATTTGAGGGGTTTAGATTCTACCGATAAAACCAGACCCGTATGCAATGGATTATGCACCCCCCTCCCCCTCCCCCATAAATGATCATAAAGACTACTCGATTATAGAAATAATGAGTTAGAAAATAAAATTTACGATGGAAAATGATCATCAAAGCATATTTAGAAGCAATTTTATTCACCTGTAAAATTATTTCAATGAATAAATAGAATAAAATCTAATTTATCAGTCCATCAAAAAGTCCAAAATTTTGTAATCTTTATGCTCTGTGATAAAATGACGTCATGTTTGTGTGAAGGTGGGAGTCCAAAGAATTGTAACACCCCCATACTTAACAAATAAAGAAGCCTCGCCTGTGATCTGTTCTGTTGTAAAGCACGCAGGAAGCGGATAGAGCACGTAAGAAGTGTAGGGGAAACACGAGACGTAGTCGAGTGTTTTCCCTACTTCTTGAGTGCTCTATCCGCTTCCTAAGTGC
>JAOTRI020104414.1:0-13767 GCA_028564885.2 Zoanthus sanctaehelenae
CAAAACCGCCATTTTGTACAGTTATGACGTCATAGTGACGTAATAATGACATCATATGTTAATTAAAATACCTCAACATAATTGCCTTCTGATTGTCTATCACTGTGCCAAAGTTGGTTGTAATACCTTTAATAGTATTGAAGTTATGAGCCGTGGGCACTTTCTGCCCCCCCCCCCATGACAGAACAACCTCCAAAAGCCCATGTAAGATAGGGTTAATAAATCCTGCGGTCAAATCTAAGGGCGGACGTGGTTAGCGCAGTTGGTAAGATCTCTTCTTTATAACAACAAGGTTCCCTGTTCAATTCCGGCATTTTGCGAGATTCGAATATTTGTATGACCTTATTTTCCGCCTAAGCCAACTCAGCTTTCCATCCTTCCGGAGTAGGTAAATGAGTACCAGCGTCTGCTGGGAGCTAACATGCGTTGGATTATTGTTCCGTTCAGGGATAGTCAAAGACTCTCATCCGCTTAACACAACACAGAAACCGAAGATAAGCGTTCTCCGTTAACCAAGATTACTTCATCACACGCAGACACCTTGCATTAATGGTCGATATCAGTGAAGTCGACTGAATGAGGCCGGAATATGCGCGTTTTTACACTAGTCTTTGCTGTTTTATAGAATTTCTGTGGGCTATTTCGCTCGTTTGCGAAAAAGTATTGTATACTACAAAATCCGCCACAACTATTTAAGGGACCATTCATCACTTTTTCGAGCTAAAAACGGGGTCATCTCAAAAGTATAAAAGCGAAGAGGAGGAGACATTCTGAAAAATAATGTGGCTGAACATAAATGTGATTGTAATTTTGCTAAAATCTCAAAGTCTGATTCAAAAACGGCTAAAATACCTATAAAACCTGTTCTTTCAAAGGCATATGTGCCTGTAAGCCAGGCACTGTGAGCATTGAAGTAAAACTTTTAAAAGCAAAAACCAGCCAAACGTTATTCCACGGTTTGGCCATAACCTGCGCATAACTAGCTTCACCCGAGTAATAACAAAGCAAGTAACCGGAGAAAACATATACAGTTTTTTTGTCTTTTCATCGGAGCAAACATATACAGTTGTCCTTGTTAGGACTTATCAGCCACAAGCAATGAAGCTACAAGGGCGAATTCAGAGAACTGCTTTAAGACTGTTTCCCACCGCATGCATGTGGGAGCTTGGTTGGTTTATATCAAAACATACCACAAGCAATGCGTGTGGAGAGAGGATCCAAAGAGCTGACCTAGATTTTTGCGGTTACATGCTTTGTTGTTACTCGGGTGAAGCTAGTTGTGCGCATGCGTACAGGTTCTCGCCAAACCGTGGAGTAGAGTTTGGGTGGTTTTTGCATTTAAAACTTTTACTGTAACCATTGCATGGCTTAGCTTTATTTACTTGACAATTAGAAAGAACGTGATAATGAATATTTTCATTCATCCAGAAAGAACATTAACTATGTTGTTATCCTCAGTTATGTTATAAATTGAAGTGAACAAAATTGCTTCAGGAATCTTTAATGCAAATGAAATATAAAATTTGTGAAAGCTGGAATCATTTACCTATATTTTACTCTTGCGCATCCTGGCCTACTAGTGGAAATGGCCATCATTAATTTATAATACTGTCTGTCTGTTTGTCAATCCTTAGTGTTAGCACCGTCTCACTGAATGAATATTTTATACAGGACTAAATTATAATTATTTTAAAATCTTTCATTTGACGGAAGGTGTGGGGGGGGGGGGGAAAGAAACTTAAAAATTTAAAGGAAAATAATGGGTGGTTATAAAAATTTTTTCAGCGCTAATTAAAAAAACCACTGGCCCCCTTCCCCATATAACAAATGGCCCCTAATAAATGTGTTGTCTGTCCATAGAAATAAAATATATTACGTTCTCTGGTTCAAACTTACTTTGAATTTCTTACTTGAAGTTTGAGATACCAAGGATTGCTTCCTTGAAAACGAAACATGATATTTCCTGCATTTCCTGGAATCGACGGGCATTCAACAGCTTTATAGGTAACTTGCCAGCGCCCATCTCCACCTATAAAATAGTCAAAACCCCCTGTGGAGGGAAGGCATATAACTTAGTGGTAGCTATATAGATAATCGTTTTTGATTGACGGTGCTTGTTTTAGAATTTCGAATTACAGAGCGCCATAATACTATATTCTTTTACTTACAATACCTTATAGAATAAAATATTACAGAGTCAACAAATACTAAAACTTTTGTTAGTCATTGATATATTCTGCAAAAAGAAAATAAGAGGGATTAATGGGGTCTTGTGTTCAACTATTGCAAAAACGGTAGGTGTAAAACAATAAGTAAATAAAAAACGCTGTTGGTTTCCTTTATCCAATCCACCTCTTTAAACGTTACAAATTAAACAAAATAAGAAGAATAAGCAAGTATTTTCGACCTTGGATACTAAATAATACACCATTGAAATAATGGCTTTACTACCATTATTCCTCGAAACTACTACTGGTACTGGTGCTGTTACTGCAGCTATTACAATTACTGCTACTGCCATTGGTACAGGGGTACTGGAACTGGAACTGGTGTCACTGCTTTAATTACTATTACTGGCACTGGTACTAGTGTAACTGCTTCTTTTAATATTACTGCTATTGGTACTGGTGTTACTGCTTCTGTTACACCATTACTACTACCGGTACTGGTACTGGTATTACTAATTTAATTACTATTACTAGTACTGGTACTGCTATTACTAATTTAATTACTATCACTGATACTGGTACTGGTGCTGGTGTTACTCCTTCTGTTACTTATATTACTACTGCTAATAGTATTGGTAGTGGTGTTACTACTTCAGTCACTAGATATTGCTACTACTGGTACTAGTGCTGGTATTACTGCTTTAATTAATGGTACTGGTGTTATTGCTTCTATTAGTATTACTGCTGTTGGTACTAGTACTGGAACTGGTGTCACTACCTCTGTTACTATTACTATTACTGGTACTGATATTATTGCTTCTGTTACTATTACTACCTTTGATCCTAGTATTGGCAATCGTGCTGCTGCTAAGGTTAATGCATTCTAACTAAAATGTTGAAATCTCCAATCTCGATTTCTTGAATACCATTATTTCAATTTAACGTTGTGTGATTATATTACCAATATTTTTTATAAAATTGCTTTTTTACTCTTTTACTCTAACAGAAATCCGCCACTACTAACTTTGCTACTTGCAAGCGCATATGTATCAATTAATATTATTTTGTAATTTTTTAGTTTATCAATATATAGATCTTGAAACATGAAACTTGATAGTATAGTTAATAAGATTTAACTCCAAGGTAATGGGTAGCTCATCTCATTGCATTTAGAAGTGTATGCTAAAAGTGTGGTTTTAGAGGCAATTGTAAATATCTACAAAACGCCATGTTGTACATAAGTAATTGGTTGGATATATTTTTAGCTAGTATCATAATGGAATGCTGTGTCGGTCTACTCATAAAAGCAGTTATATAAATTGATTGTGTTGAAATTCTTCTCGTAGTGTTTTATAAACAATCAATTTGTAAAACTGCGTTAATTATTCAATTAAAACCATTTTTGTTAATCAGAAGTTAGTTAATATCAACTTGATCATAATGTCTTTGTACTCACCATCGTTACAGCCCTCTGCACAAAGATCAATTACAACTGCTCGATAAGTCCCTTTTACTGGGTCCAGTCCACTGCCAATGCCCTTACCATAGATCTCTACACACATACCACACCCAACAGACCGTTTGTAGTTGGAAAAATCAGCTGCTACTTGTATCCATCCGGGTTGTTTGGTCAATAAAGACAAAGGATCGAGAGTACATGCACCTTTTCCTACGGGGTACTTGCCGTAATATGTTACCTATACAAGGCAGACAACTCATAAGCTCATAGCGCGGGATTTGAATTTGAGTTTTTCAGCTTCAAATATCAGTCTAGTATCTAGAAAAAATAGCAATTAAAATCTTGGCCTGATTCAAGGAATTTGTGATCTGTAATCAAAGAATCCAGATAGAAAGCCATCCTTCAATCTAAGGAATGTTATATCTAGTAAAAAGAATTCTAAATTCAAACAGGGGACTAGCTACAAAACCATTAAAGATAATATTACACCTCGTCAAGGAAATTTTAAATTTGCTCAAAGAACTTCCAAATCTCTAAACCGCTGAACCCTTATCTAGTCAAGAAAATTTTAAACACAGTGATAGGAGCGCTAGTCCTACATTATACTCTAGTTCAGGGAATTAAGGAAATGCTGAATATAATCAAAGAAATATTATATTCAGTCAACAGAAGCTAGCGGTTAAAACCAAAGAAAGAGCATGGGGCTGTTACATATATACAAGAGGGTTTTCAGGCCTAATTTACAAAAATTTGATATAAAACTTACATTAATAATTTTAAAACATTGCAAATATATACATATGAATATATGGTAAAGAAATCAAAATAACTAATTTAAAGATCAGTTTAGAGGCGTGCTTTAAGTAGAGATTTAAAATTGCATAATGATTTTGGTTGTGTAAGTGAATCTGGTAAATGAGGACAAGTATCGGGGAGCCATTTTATTTAAACAATTAAAGGTCATTACAGCATCCCTTTGCACAAGCTGTTTGGCGACTGGAAGCCATTTCAGTCTTCGTAATACTGGTGTAATATGGTCAAATTTCTTACTCCCAGTGACTATTCTTGCAGCAACGTTTTGTACTGTGCCTGTAATGTTAAAATGTTTTTTTCAGTTGTGCCGGCCCAAACCGACGAACAATAAACCAATTTACTAAACACTAAAGAGTTGTTTGTCATGCGTTGTCAAATCATCTTTCGAAAGTTGCCGTAAATATCGACCTGAAAGCTGAAATGTAGCCATGTAAACACTCATCTGGTCGATAATAAACAAAATATGAAAGCTGCAAGAAGAAAATGTTGTAGAATATAAAAAAACGGGCTCACATTAAATATAACAGAACCTTTTAGTTCATAGACTTGCAGCGCTGACATAACCTCCACAGACCACAAGGCTGTGGCCGTTCGTCATCGCGAATTATTGAGAAATCGTTGTACTATTCGTAGAGTCCGAACTTTGTCTATCTTTGTGTGTTGATTGGCTTCGTCGTATATCCTATTGTTACTTATTCACTTTAGGAAAACTTACTCGATAGCAATAGTGACTACTGCGCATGACAAAAGATGTGCAAAGTGTAGGAGCAGAAAGCTATGAACTGGTACGACATGTCTCTAGAATCCAATGTTGATAGACTCTGACGCGTCCATCGCAATGTTTGAAAATGCTGGATGGAAATATATATCTTGTCATTTTTAAAATAATTTGACCAAGGTTGCAAGACTGCTACAAAATGACATACAAATTTACAACGTTCAAATATTGTATTCAAGCATGCACGATCTTCTTCACATCGTTGTACTGGTAAATCATGGGAAACCATACCAACTAACCTTTCACAACTTCCAAAAGGACGCCAGCAGAACAGTGTCACAACTACGTGTTGTTCATAGCGCAATGCATTCTGGTAAAAAGTGGCGCAGTGCACTCTGGTTTTAAAATGCAATGAATTCTGGTAAAAAAGTGATGAACTCGAGAAATCGTACTCCCTTCTATATTTTCTTCTTAAATCCTGTTTATGTTTAATATAACTGTAACCTTATCGGTTAATCAGAACAGTAAAAGCTCCATTTGTAGAACAAAAAGTCTAAATCTTATTAGCGATAAGCCTTGTCTTTAAACATGCTGTTCTTACGATATACTATCGATTTTCAGTTATCCAAAAAATAGAGCAACCAGTCTTATCTGTGAGCCACTCCCTCTATTTCGCGTTGCGATAAGTGAACTTTGGCATATGATTCAGTTTTTTTGTACATTTAGTTTTTTCCACAAATTCGTACAAAACTGCCTTTTTCCCCTCAACGTAATAATATTCCTAGACTTTTTTGTTTAAATGCCTTATATTCATCAAGCATAATGTACTGTCCTTGCATATTTTCCATATGTATAAAGATTGTCGAGGATTTCTTTCTGTCTAGCAATTGCTCCTGTTTGTTTATTATTTAAAGCAAAAGCCACTATCTAGACATTGTAAGAATTTTGGCGTAATCGCGTATTCCTGGTTCCATGGAGCATTTGGAGTTTTAAAAATAATTGGTGAGCCCTTTTAGACGCCCATCATTTCACGAACCAAGCAAAATGCAGTTAAGTAGGTACATGAAAAGTTCCACATCTGAAGAAACTGGGAATGCCCATTTTAATTTAGATTTGAAAAGACTAATCCCTTCTTCTTTTTGCCTAAAATTTTATTCAGACGACAATATTTTCTGCATGTACCAAACCAAGTACATAAATTATAATAACGTATTTATGAAGTTAGTTTTTAAAACGGTATCCAGTGTATTGTTCTCCTCTCTAACCATTTTAAATTTTGTTCGATTTGAATAAGAACGGTGTCTGAATCAATTTAACCAATCTAAATAAATTGGAACAGCCTAAGGTCAAGTTAGATTCGGCTCATAATGTAACACGAATCATGTCAGTCAGTTTGTTGCATCCGAGCGAATATTCAAACAGCTTTTGGGTGGAGATGTGACGCCCTAAACTCAATCAAAATCCCGACTCTATTCCAGACCTATAAATGTTTAAAATTGATACCTTTTACCAGAAGTTTGAGTAAAAAATCACACCCTACCCCTATGCGCTCGAAGAGCTACCTAACTGTACAACTTCCATTAGCGTCTTTGTAGAACTGGCGTTGCTTTGTTAATGAATCAGTGAATATAAATGTTATCAAAACTCTCTCAACACCAGAAACTGTACCCTATCCAGACTCCCAACAATTTAGTGTACTGCTACAAAAAAAACTAGGTACATGATGTAATTTAAATGAAAAACGTTTAGTAGAATCTGAACCACACTGACCATTCAACAGTTGAGGTTAATTTTCTAACTGGAGCAATTTTGCATCACTCAGAAACTCTTTAAATAATTTCAAAACCAACTGACCTCGCCTTTGAAGATTTTCTTGTATCTGCTGTAAATCTCTTTTACATCATCCAAGGTAGATTTCCCCTTAGAAAAAGATACTTTTTTTCACTTTAATAAATTAATGTTACGAAGTATGATCAACACCCACGAATCTCTACTCACCTCCGTACAAAGTACCGTAAGCAGAAAAACCAGTGCGATAGAATAAGAAACATACATTATGGTTTTAGAATCTGTTTTAAAAAAGATGTCCTGAACTATATGTATGCAAGTGTAAAATTACTTGAACCTTAAGGCTTGTCGTTTTATATGTCCCAGTTATACTTTTTCAGTTTGTTTATATATCTTGTAAAAACAGCGCCTAGTACGAAAAATGGCACAGGTACACTTTTCTGGATGGAAAACGTCAAGATATTCAAACAAGTAGAAACCACCTGTATAACACCTGAATCAACTGCGTTCTTCTGCAAATCAAAAAAGCAGAGCGAAAGCTCCACTTTGGGTATAAGAGATTCGGTTTGACAGTTTTTCAAAATGACGAAAAATTCTAGTTAAAAAGTTTTGTTAAAGAAACAACTTTTACGTATTTACTGATGTTTATTTTACATGCTGTAATAACAACTACCGGGCTTTTAATGTTGTCGCAAAAATTTTTTCAAAAAAAAAAACACGCACGAAGGGAGTTCTGTTTCGAAGCCTTTATAATGAACCTCCATTTAACAAAATCCACGATTATAACGAAGTGAACTTTGGATACAGTAAGGGAAAAAAACCTTGATTTAACTTTTGATTTAATAAACAAAATTTTCCAGTTATTCAGTATTTTTACAACATTTTTAGTAATTTAAGATTATTAAAAGTAAATGTGTTATTTTAAATTCATAGAATTGCAAGTTCTTTAAAAAAAATAAAACTTGCCCTCTCTTTCAGGGCATAAAATTAAATAGGGTAAGCTTGTTTTGCCTAGTATACTTGTTTATTATCAAGGATATAATTTAAATTGTAATCATAAAAACTTGCGCTGGTATAAAACGCATTAAATTTTGAAAGAACTATAAAAGTGTAACTTTTAACAAACATTAATTGGAAAGCTACTTCTATGATATCCTGAAAATAGAATATACTTTTATGAAAAGATCAATATATGTAAAAAATTTAGCTCTGACCGAGTCACCTTGTGTGTTAAGACCTAGCTTTAAATCCCTTAGGAATAACATTTCAAAAAGTAAGCAGTCAAATTTGGATTGGCACCTTTTTAAGATTCAAACATTCTTTCCGGCCTCTTGATGAATATTTTTGTAACTATTGACAATGTGTTTGCCAACTGCAGAATATCTATGTGCACATTCTGCTACTCGCTGGCGTAGCGGTGTCATAAGTGTATAGCCAACATAATGGGCCACGCTTTGAAATATTTATATTTTTAAATACTGAAACGCTAATTTTTCTCTTAAGCTTTGTGGATTCCTGAACATTTAAGGTTCTAATTTTACCAAGGTCTTGAGGTGTGTGCCTTTTAATAGTGGTGTTACAACATACTAAGTTGTATAATTATTTTGAATAAATTGTTTTCCGTATGCAAAGAACCACGCGTGACGTACTGAGATAAATTGTGAAACTGATTCGACGTTTCTATCTCCTGGTTTAGAGATGCAAGTAACAGAAGTCACTCTAGGTGTAAACTAGACACAATATGGTTGCATGGCTATTCAAAACAACGTCATTTAGTTAAATTTTATGACAACATTTTGAGTATTCGGCTACTCTTTGTCATGCACGCCAAAGCTGGAGTGAGTGAAATTATTTTAAATGTTTTTATTTGAGAAAACTTAATAACGAACAGCGCTTTCTTCCCAGATCGATTCATAATAACAATAAACATGAAACTAAAAATCATAAACAAACATTTGATGTTTTAAATCTAAAGTTTATTGATACTATATTTTATAATAATTGCGGTCGCCTCCTCTAACCAGCCCCTTTACCCCTCCAACCCCCCTGTTTCCCGTGGACCCCCTTTACTCTCTTAACCCCCTTTCCCTGTCCAATTATACGCCATTGCATTTTTTATTCAAGAGTTGCAGGTATGCTGGAGATGCCATGTATTTACAATGGCATATTATTGTCTACATAAATCATGGATCTAATATTAGTGCATTCCCTCATCCGGGTAAGGCGTCTTCATTCCTTGACCAAAGCATTTGATGGTGTGTGGACCGCCTGGAAATAAAAAAGAGATTGTATAAAAATCTAGAGGTAGTCAATACTTTGCATCATAGTTTCATCGGAATAAAACAAGGTGTTTCTTGCCATCTGATTGGATAAGCAGCTCATCGTCTGACGAAGTTAAATTTAGTTACAGATATCACAGATAAGTATACATTCTTAAAAGAAACATGCATGACAAGACAAGACAATTAGAATAGATTAAAACCTCACATTATACTGATTTTACTGGAACTTTAAATATTCATGTATAAAGTCTACACGCACTTTTTATAAGAACATAGTTTATAAATCGATGGTTCAAAAATTAAGAATATCCTAAGAATACGCACAAACTCAGCTATTTATTTTAGATTGGAAAATTTGTATGACCCTGCAAAAAATTGGATAAGAGGTTCAATTTCTTATTATCAAGTAAACTAAAGAATTATTCATCCTAAGCAACAACGTAGCAATGTAAGGACTTCAAAGAATGTGAGTGTTACTCAACTCATCAATTACACCAATTTCCGTCAAGAATATCACGGTTGCTAAGATGTTGTAAAGTAGTAGTTATATGTATATTAAGAATATATTAAGAATATATGAGGAGCCGATATCTATTTAAAAGTGCGATGAAGGTAATTACAAAGTGCGAAAGCTTTTTTATTACAAAGTGCGACAAGACTTATTACAAAGTGCGATAGGTATTACAAAGTGCGACGATTATTACAAAGTGCGACTGTACACTCTATAACACTATACAACAACCAGCAAAAAACACCAACTCCTATGTGCTATTACTATTTAGTTCGGATCAGTCTTTTATAATCTGAAAACATTTATTAATACTAAAAAATACTAACATATACTAAAAAGACATATACCTATTTTATCCGTTTATTAGTACTAATTTTTAAACTTGGTATAATTATGAAAGGACATTGATACAATGCAATAATTGAACACTGTGAAACAAAAGAGCTTACATCCTTTGTGAATCCCGCCAAACTGAATTCCACTCTCGATATGCTTGTTATTTTCGATTCTTGGAATTGTTGTTGCTATCTTCTGACCAGAGATTGATGTTATGCGCACTTGAAAAGGAAGAGAGATTTTTTGAGAATTGGAGAACACAAAGAAATTGTCCGCAACTTTCTTCAAGCAACGGTATCTCCCTGTAGCTTTGTCGAGGATCTCAAGTCCAGCTGCTGGAATTCTAAGTAAAAAAACATTCGTTTCACTAAATATTCATGCGCATGCGTATGCGTATTCAATCAATAAAACACCAGTTTAAATCCACGGCAAACATCAATCAACGTCTATAGATCAACAAAATAGAAACCGATTTCAGATTAAGTGTGTGTATGTAGATGCATAATGGTTGGTAAGTATTTACGATTCTGGGTACAATATTCCGGCACGTAAGTATAAATTTTAGTAGCTTCAATTAAGTTACAAGCACACCTCCACTATCTACGCTTGCTGATTACCATTTTTATATCGGCCATTTCCTTAAATTTTGCAACTGTTACGTGAGCATTAAGCTAGCGTGCCATAACTCATTCAGGTATACTTGCGCTCTTACGCACTGAGATTTCCTTTTTGTTTGGAATTAAAAGTGGATATTTCAAAAATTTCTAAAACCTAAAACTTGCTTATATAAGCAACCTCACAAAAGAGTTGTTTTGAAGACACTTTTTGCTATAGTTAACAGTTGAATAAATCAATGTTAACTCTTGACTTCTCCCCCCCCCCTCCCCCATCCCCCTCAGAATACTATAAATAGCTATTCTGATCCTCTGAATGATCCAAATTATTTCCTGGGGAGCTTGACCTCCAAGACGTTTTGCGTTTTCATGATCAGAACCCGACTTTGCGCCATTTTTACTCCAAAACAAAGTTTGAAACCTGATGGTCAACATCCCACAACCAAAACACGTTCACTAGCACTATCAAATTGATGACAATTTGCACACATTTTTCAGCAATACAAACAAAAAACACCTCATATACCTCATATATCAATCAATGATTGTTTTAAAATTGCACAAAAATGTAAAGTAAAAATATCAATAAAGTGGCCATTGCTCCTTTTAGGGAAAAACAATTCTAAAATTAAAGGTAGTTTTATACTGCATGAACATCTTTTTCCAAAATCTATTTTTTAAGAAGGTTATACCACCTTTCAACAACTTGTCACAATAAACATTTAAGTCTGTTGTTGCCTAGGCATCATGGAAAGCTTTGGTAGGGGTGGTACTTTCATTACAAACATTACTGGGTGAAAAATTTAATTTTTCGATGGACTGAGAATATTTTTTGCAGACACTGCTAGGAAGAATGGAAAAATTCCGCGGGGGAGAGTTCCTTCTCGGACCAGGCTTGCATACTACTAAAAAAACAATTCCTGCGTGCAGATTTACCATTTGATAACAATTGATTACAGTAATGCAGAATGTAGCTTGCGAGTCCAGGCACATTTGCTAATTTGACCCCTTGTCCATGAATGATAACTTCTCAGCCGATCAAACCGAACGAGCCAAACCTTTTTATCGAATTCACAGTTCTTCAAAATTGCTAAGATTTAAGCTTTCTTAGCCCTTTATGATGAGATCAGACAACGGCAAACACTAGTACTGTCACGTGAACATCTTTTTTGTGACATCACACCCATATGCCATTCCAAGACCAGGCTTTGGTAGATTGTGACAGAAACAAAAGTATATTATGCTTTTAGCAATGTTCATACTTTTTAAAAATTATGTCAGAATTATGCTATTTTCTAAAAATTATGCCCTCTTCCACCGAAATTATGGTACTTAGGTTTTAAGGAAAATATTTCAGGGTCCACCTTTATGTTTTGCAGTTTTTAACAACACAAATACGCTTGTGTGCATTTCGAAAGGCAAATGATTAGCACATTATATAATAATCAAATGTTTTTGGGTTCTGAATCCGGCTCTGAAAGTTATCATCTGCATACTTAATTGTTTTAGACGCCATCTAGATAAGGCGCCCTTATAGTTCCGTATAAAAACAGCTATGCGGTTTTTCTCTGTGTTATCGTTTATTGTACAGAAGCATTACAGAAGCCTGTAAATAGTCCACAAGAGCATGCTCTTGTAAATCGTTAAACGTTGATTTACGAATAGAGAATACTCTTTCAGCGGCTGCAGACGAGGACTTCCCCAGCTTAACCTTCATAACTGCAGAGGATCATTGGGGAAGGTTATCAGATTGTTATCTCCATGACCACTTCACTTTATCTTCTTCGCTGGAGAAGATAATGTCCTGGGCTGCGGCAAGATACTTAGGTAGTTCCGTAACAAGGTACATTGTTCAGTACTGTCCAAGAATGGAAAATGGAGTAGAGCCTCTTAGTGTTGGCCGCAGCTACATCAAAAATTATAGAACGCATTATTTGTGCAGCCTTAAATGCAAACCCGCATTAAATGTACGCAGGAACCCCTAACTTGCAGGCTGGCCTCCTGTTCCAATGCTGCAACAATTCGTAGGGGATTGACATCGACTATATATGAACATCTATGGCATTGATATTGGCTAGTTTTACATTCTGACATATACAATTCTTTGTAATGTTTCAAAGCATGAAAATACAATAGAGCTATCTCCCTATATAACGTGAGTGGCCTTAACAAATACCTCTCCCACATCAACGAGTGCTGCTAGTTCAAGCTTCAGACTGATTACCTTATTCAGATCTGAGAAGAAATCAACCAACAGACTTTAGAGCATTAAAACTCGGATTATGCTAGCAATGCTAAACTGAAATATAAACCTAAAATAATATTCTTTTTGTGAACTATACTTACATTTATGCTAGCGCAATCTATCAAAGCCTGTCCGAGATTTCCGAGTTTTATTTTTGGAGAAATGATAGTTTTATGTGACATTAATTCTACCCCTCAACTTCTCTCTTTTCCGAATTTTCTATGACACAAGACTACCTTAAGACTGTACATACTTCAAAGCTATGCCAACAAAATGGCGGCAGTTATGTTTGCACAGCTATCATTATTGGATGAAAAACGAGTTGAGCTATCCAATCAGAAATGATATTATTTTAGAAGAATGTATTAAAATCTGTTATAGAGAGTTTCACGAGTTATTACCCCGTCAGATATGTTTTCTATACTACTTATTAACCGAGAGTAAGGTCATTACAGGGAAATCTCAGACCTCGGTCTGAGATTTTCTTGTAATGACCGGATGGACGAGGTTAATAACTTACTTATTACATGTTTTTTTAACAATTTTTATCATAATCGAAGGAATTTTTCATTTCAGGTTGCGCGCGCATAAAAGGTCGTGTTTAAACAAAGCCACAAGCGATTTGAACAAAGTCACAATTATGACTTGTTTATAAGTTATTATAATTAACATTTTATATTTCGCGCGCCCTATTTGGCTGAAGCAGCGTACTTTATCAGAGTACAGATGTATGGAGGAATCGTGTCACCCAATAAAAAAAATGGCGCTTTCTTTTTCAACCAATAAAATTCTTTGAACCATTCTAATAAGCTTTGTGATTGGCTAGTTTTAGT